>JABFEB020000043.1:7170715-7181892 GCA_019775895.2 Stomatorhinus ivindoensis
AACGTGCGGGCCCCCCCCCCCCCCCCCCCAGCCCAAGCAAGGCCTGCTCCCAAGGATTCATTAGATGCGCCTGAGCGATTAGCTCCATTGAAACGTTCGCACATGCCGGCGAATAGAAGCTTGACATGGGGAATGATGTAAATGGCAGAATCGATCAGGTCCTCCGACGGCTTGTGTTGTCGTTCGGCGCATGGCGTGGGAGGAAAAGTGGGCAATCTGCACCCTCACATGGGTACAGCTACCAGGCAGACTCAAAGTGAAAAGCCCTGAATGCTAAATTAAAAGATGAATGCCAAATCAGCAGCAATGACACTAGCCTTCGCCTGTTAGCCATCTTGGCAAAAAATAACATATGGTGGCAGATTAATCTTAGGTTTGCTTCACTTGTTTTTTAAATAAAAGCTGATAATGGGCACAGGTCTGCTGCTGCTGCAAGAAGGGCAGTAGAAATAGTTTCTGATCTTAGCTCAAACGATTTCATATAATCATGAAACATTTTACATCAAAGAGCTGCCTTGATATCAAATAATTATATTTCCCAATTAAACTCAATAAAGGCCACCATTTTCATTTTTTCGATATTGATTTTTGAATCTGTATTAATCTGTTTCATTCTCAGCAGCAGTGAGTCAAAGATATATCCCGAAGTATTTCTCTCTTCGTAGTTTTGTAAACTCACAATAAAAGATGATTAATATTTGTATATGCTATTCTGGTGTAGAATCTCACAGGGAAAGTATTGTGGTGTTATCTCAATTCCACCTACGTAAAATCAGCGCTACACAATGGTGACACAAATCATTTCTGAATATATCACAGAAGGTTCACTCGGATACAAACAATATATCTCAGAAGTTTCGAAGAGGGGGGAACGCTTTATCTCTGCACCCAGTCTCCCAGGACATCAAACAAAATTCCTAGGAATTTCAAACTGTTTCTTTTCCTGACCAACACTCATGACATTTAGAAGAAGTGTCTCAAACGACACGTGTGCATTTCTGAGTGGAGGTCCTAACAAGGGCTGAAAATGATGGAACCGAACGCCGAAAATAAACATTTCTGTGGTCCACTCAGCAGATGGGTTTGATTTTCACCCCAAACTCACCTCAAGAGCCTCCCGTTTAAACAGCCACCTTAGCAAGTGCAAGCAAACGACGGCGATCTTTATACAGCAGGCGCGAGATCCCGTGATCATCGTCGCTGGCTGACGGCTGGCTCTCTGAACCCTCCAGACGCAGCGTGCTGGTACCGAAGGTGCCGCTTTCAGCGCTGTAGGGCCACACACTGCCGGCAGGTTTTGGCACAGAGCATCACCAGATGCCACATGAGTCCCTCACGCTGTGCGGGGGGTTATGAACCTGCGGGGGTTCTGAACCTGCAGCAGCCGTGACATTTACATTAAAATGCCCGGCTGACACTGTCATCCAGAACTGATTTTCTGCTTTGCTGATTTCTTTCTTTTTTTCCCAACTCATTTGCACAGGTGGGTATTTTTACTGGAGCCATTAAAGATATACAGCCCAATTCAGGGAACTACAACAAGTGAACCTGAACCTCCTTTAACCCAAAAGTAGCATTGCCGTTAACCCCTAACTACCCACTGCTGCCAACCACTGACCCTGACAACCTAACCATGTAATGGTTAACACGTCATGAACTAAATGCTTCAAGATGTTCAAATCAGATATTTTGAATAACGCTAGCATGGGTATATTTATCGTTTAGACTTTTTGATATATATGGATACAGCGTGTGCAAAAGTCAGAGCAACGGTCAGACTCAATATGACAGTAAACTGAGAGTAATTTCATCACAGATACATTTCCGTGATCTTTTGATTGCCCCAGAGATTTCATTTTCTTAGATTTGCCCTAGAATGACACTGGGTGATTCAAATCGCAGAATCAGATAAGTGACTTTATAAGGCATTACTGTTCGTACTGTATCCGTTAGCTGAGGCATACCCACCAAGGCAGGACTGAAGTCAGATAAATTCATTTTCCATCAAACAGCAAAGTCAACAGGAATCCTCAAGTTCTTCAGCATGTGAAGCATCAGCACTTCAAAACTGTCGGTGTGTTTAATAATTCCAACAGTGGGGGACTGCTTTTCATTTTCTCACTGTACCACACAGAAGCGGTCAAATCCATCACCCTGATGCGTTGCCATGGAAACGCACTATAGCAAATCAGACACATTCCACTGTGAAATTATTTCAGTGGTGATAGATGCAAGAACAACTCGTGTAGGGAGGTGGGCCGACTTTAATTGCTGTTTAAAAGCGGCTGGTTAAAGACTAGTTAAACCGTTTTTGCAAGCAGGGCATGTAGCTAATTACATGCACACCTGCCCCAACACCTCCACACATGCTATACGCAGGCAGAGACAAATACTAACAGATGCCGTCATCATCATTAATGAATTTCCAAATAAAAATTGAGGTTTAACTTAAATTTGATCAAGAAAAATGCAGAATGTTGTCCTGAAAAAGTTTGAAATATCCACATCCAGGCCATCTAAACTGTTTTCCCTCTTTCTACTACAGTAAAGCTCGAATTTAAATAGTCTTCACAAGTAAAACATTTCTATCCTTAACTATATAGTAATAGGCCTATACATTATTAATAATACGTGCATGTTTTTACAACGTCAGCAAGCATGCCATTAAGATGAGTCGCGGTGTTAAGCTTTATTTGTGAAATTTTCATACAGGCAGTTGACTTAAACTAGCATGTTCGTGTCAGCACTACGACCAAATGGAGATTTTTTTGTTTTTATCTGTGTGCAGTTTGCATCAGCTCACAAAGGCATGAAACTGCGGCAAATGACTTGAATCTTGAAAGGAAGTGTGAATCGTGTTTCTGGTAAACGCGGCAGCTGAACACTCATTCTCATCGTGACAGCTATCGCCAGAGGCTGTCCAGTCATCATTTTTGTGCAGACACTCCAATTCACACGACACTAAGGGTTAAATAACCGTGCCGTGTGTGCGTGCAGGTTAGCCTACACGCAGCTCAGCATAATTCAGATTTTTTTTCTCTCCCTCTTTCAGTTGTAAAGACAAAAAATACTATAATTAAATCGTGTTTTGTGCGCCTTTCTTTGACAGCAGCCCACCGATTCTGTGCTGCCTGTGGGCAGACAATATACTAACCGCCGTGGGCCCAGTAAAGAACAGGAAATGCTGCAGAAATCAGAAGTGAACATGCGGATTTTTATGGCGTAGGGACCCCTGTGCCACATTCACGCAGCTCAGAAAATAGCTCAAGTTATCCACGCTCTATTTCCCAGAACTATGTCATGGATGTTGCATCTCCTTACCCCATTTAGAAGATAATGCACATCGCTAGGTCATACTTTGACTAATTTATCCTGCGTTTAATAATAGCTAGTTTTTGGGGTGTAGTAACACGATGAGCAAACAACTGAATATTAGAGTGAGTCATATTAAATGTTTATAGCGATCTTTCATTGTGCACTTGCATTTGCAACAGCTTTAAAATATATTACATTAATATATATGTAATCTTCACACAGCAATAGAACTGACGCGGCTTAATGGATGTTCATGATGATTCACGTGAATGGAAGATGGGTATAAATAAAATGACTGCAGCTTAAGTATATTTACACCTTCTCCTGAGCTAAGGGAAATTTTTAGTAGTTGTTTACTATATTTAACACATCACAATACATGTGTCCTCTCCAAAGGTCGTTGGTCGAGGTTTTATAGTGCATCATCTTCTGGATCCATTCATCATAAAAATGAAGGGGAAACTACTATATTTCCCAAGAATGATGATAAAAGTTATGCTAGATACTATTAAACCAAAAGCAATATAATTTTTATGTCGTGCTTAAGGCTATCGAGAAAAAAATCTTAGATTATTCAGTACTATTTTTCAAGGATTTCTGATCACAAGGCTACACTGCATTATGTGTACCACAACGAAAATGATGACTACACGAAAGTGAAGGCGTTTCTGCAAAAATCACACCGTGAAGTAATACCACAATGCACACAAGAGCCAATAAAACACACGGTGACGTTCAAAAGCAGCAGGATTGGGGTTTTAAATTTTAAAATTCCTCAAGAAAAACAAAACCAAATAAATGCATGTGTACCCCCTTCTTCCCTTGGGTTTGACATTATTTCAGAGCTTCATTATTTCTTTGTAAATGCCCCGTCTCGCTCGCACATTCTCACACACTAAACGAACCTCGTTTCCTTCCTGGTCCAATGGAGCGCAGACCGGTTCAATCGAATTGGCGCCGGCTTAGCCAATAGCGCGCCTGTTTGCAGATCACGTGACCGCACCCCCCATCCCTTGTCTATCTACTCGGACCGAAGACTTCAATCTGGAAGCGCAGACGGGAGCCAAAGTACAGCAACGGGACGACTGAATTCAGAAGTAGCGTAATCAAAAGAGATCAGTACAAGCAGTAGAAAATTATGTTACTTTATGTCTTTCGAATGGACTTTCCCCCCCTGCTGTCATACGGTTCGACGCATTTTAAATGCCGTTATGAGAAAGGATTGTAAGTATTTTTTTAATCTTACTGATCACAATTACTACTGTTGAAGTTGGTGTACATGTCTGTGCGTTGCATGTGGAAATGTGACCGCAGATTCATATATACCCCCGAAACTACACTGGCAGACATCGTTGAGTTCAGATGAAGTATTTGTTAAAATCAATTTTAATAGAATTATTATTGATATAATTTAATTAATTTATTTATTCATTCATTCTTTGCATATCCTTCAGTATGAATGCTGCTCCAGAGTTCTGCATTCATTCGTGTGTTTTTACTGCTGTCGCCTTTTCACTTGCGGGTGTCTAACAGGCGCGGTTTTATGAAATAAATAAGTACGGCGAACCCATTGACCCTACTTACAAGGGCGCTCAGCTGTCCACGGGGTCGACACGGCTGAGCTGCTCTAATTACCCGCACAAAAGTATAGGAAGGCATGCGAGCACATATCTGTAAAGTGTATATCCTGTCCGTCTTGAGAAGGCGTGATGTTGCCATCTGGGACATGGCTTCATGTTACTTAATGATCCATGCGGTATTATTCTATTGGTGGTATTTTAAAATAGGTTTTAAATGCGTTTGTACAGATATCGGCTTTCTTTTCTCCAAGAATGGCGAGTCCAGAGCACTATTGGCAATTTTACTAAGTGTGCACTTGTGAACGGCGAGTTTTCTAAACTCAAGCATATTTGCACATAGCTTTAGGTTTTTCTTCAAATATGAATGAAAATGTTTACTGTGTGATCACTCTATATAGAGAAACATAAGAGGATCACGTCTGGGTGTAAAAGATATCTTTCCACATGAATATTTTATTAGAATATGAACAAATACCTCAGTTTTGTGAAGCCCCAGATATCTTTGGTTAGGATTTATAAAAATCTGCTCCCTTTCGATCTGGGACTCGGACTGAAACGCAGAGCACAGAGATCCACTCTAGTTGAAGGTCTCTGAATTAAAGTTTTTGAAAAGACATTTTTTTTTGTAAAACCCTCCACGCACCGCCTTTGTCTATCAGTTGAGTTATCTACACCTCCCCCACCGTGGTCTACAGCAGGCAGACACCTGAAGGCGAGACATAATGATCAGCAAAGCCGGACCCGGTCTGCTCTGACACCATGGTAGCCCTTTCTATAATGAAGGTACTGGCGTGCGCAGGTCCAGTTCCGCCACAGGGTCCAGGTCGGATATGGAGATACAGTGCAGCGGGAACACAAAGACAGGGCTCTTTGTCTTTTGGGAACCGGGAGACGATTTTGAGCAAAGTAGTGCTTCAAAACGGTATAAAAATCCACAGCAATATATAATGTAATATTTTCATGCATGCATATATATTATATTTACATATGGATGCATGTGTACCACACTACGTCTAAATGCACATGCATATATAAATAATATATTATCAGCAGCATACAGAATTGCTAAAAAGGGAAATTGAGGTTTAATAAGTAGAGGTAGTTCATTTCTGTTCCCATCTGATCTGTTGTCCCCCCCCCCATGCACCGCTGAGGCTGGGTATCAGGATAGTTTCGTGTCGTCTGTCAGAATCTGTATCTGTATACTCTTGACTGATTGCATGCAGTAAAGCCAGAAATGGGACACGATTTAAAAATCAATAGCATTTCTTGTATGTTGCGTAAGTCAAGAATAAGGTTATTAAATTAAATTTTATTAAATAAAATTAAATTGTGAACTATTAAACAGGTAAAAATGTGTGATAGTTTTTAGCTTATTTCTATTGATGGTGAAAAAAACGGTTTCACTGTCCTGGCTAACTTTGTAAACATTATAATAAAGTCTTTATTGAGTCTTAGTGTCCTATTGTTTTGTTTATGGCTTTGTCCATTGGTTAGCTGCAGGTTTACTTTCATTTTCAATTTGTGTCCTCTCAGTATTAAATCATTTTTGAATGTTCTCTCACTCCCCCCCCCCCCAAAAAAAAAAAACAACTTGTACTTAAGGTAAAAGCAGCTCCCTTCCAAACACATGTATGTATATTTGTCTCAATTGTGTTTGTTTATTAGCCGAATGAGCATGTGGCTTCTGAATGTTTAGATTAGACTTTTCCCTTCTGATAATGCCTTTCCTCTCGGCCTCCTTAATAATTCCAGCAAATGAAAGTGTCTAATACGCCATATGTACAGGAACGGGCCTGGTGAGTGAGGTCTTTGTAGGGCCCCACGCATCAAGCCTACTCTCTGTGCCTGCCACAAAATGAGAAATGTAGGCTAATCTAAATGTTTTCGCATTGCAGGCACTATTTAGGACGGCTCATTTATACCCCAAAACTATCAACCGAGGAAATGCTACAAAAATATCTAATTGCCTGTTGATCAAAACCAGATGTAAAATTACGTAGCCTTTATTTATTTTTTATTTTTTTTGTCACAAAGAACTACCTTCGGGATTGAAATTAGGCCTCACGAGTTTTTTATTAAATGGACTGCTCTGCACTGACATGCTCGGTGTAATCTTATAAAATATTCAGGTAATATGTTAGAAGCAGAGCGGTTAGGGTTTAAGATCTTAACAGTCAGAGAGCCGGTGTTTACTGTATCGATCATTTAAATCACTATTGCTGATTTTTATGCGGCATAATTGCAGCACAGTCTATGGAAAAACGGGACTGGAAGTCAGCAGTTTGACGTGAGCGCTATGTCTTCCACCCATCCACCGTGTGTCGGTGGAGGGTAGTGAAAAAGGAGATAGAAAACAGGCTGTTCTGGGGTCTTACACACTCTGAGGCGTGTTACCTGAAACTGAATGGTGAAGGGGCGGGGGCCCACTGGATTTTTTCTTCCTCTGGCGGTGACTGTCGAGTGGGCCTGGAGAGAGGGGAAACTGCGGTCAACGGCCGGCGTGGCCCGGGGTACACGTGGGGCCCGCCATGTTGTCGCGGAAACGGCCGCTTGTGGTAACATCTTGACATTCCAGAATTCGGGGGCAAAGCCTGCACCGTCGGCCAGTCGTTTGAGAAAAAGCAGGCAGGTCTTCGCCTTGCCATACCGGTTTTCAGTTTCACTTTCAAAGCAGTAATTACAGGATTATCATTTCCTTCAGGCTAAATGTTAGTCCTTTATTTTTTATTTACACATGACGTCTTAAAAGGTCTCTTTTGAGTAAAATGTCTACTATAAATTTGACACTGCCTGTGGGCTGAAGACTTATTTTATATTCTGTTTTTTTAAATAATTTTTATATTTAATTATATCAGTGAAAATATTAGCAAAACTTTCATTTAATTAAAACTTTTGAATGCAGTAGCAGGGCTACAGATTATATTTTTTTGTTTCACTGGAATAGGTAGAAATCCTACAAATATATTTTATAATGTCGAATTTTAGATTTGCTTGCTTTTTTTAAATTACTGCCAACACTGGCATAATGTTTAGTTTGAATACTGATCTGAAACTATGCAGCCACTGTTACAGTCCAGAGCGAAACATTAAAATTACGACTGTGCTTTCTGTTGGTGACAGAAGTACCATGAATGGGTTAAGGAAAAAAGAAAATGGAGAATTATGCTGGGTCGCTGTTGCTTTAGATTTCCATGATTCTGGACGGAGAATGCATGTCGTGAGATGAAGCGCCACCCTTTGTCCGCACTTACTTGGGAGTGTTTAATTCTTGTTGAGTCGAAACCCTTGAAAGGATGACCTTTGTCCCCGAGTGGCCCTCCCCTGTCCCAGGTGGCGGAGATCCGCACAATACACAAGCGAATCCGGATGGGACACAGCGAGGGAACGTACACAAGTGTTGTATTTTTTGATATGTTTGTCTTGAGGCGATACCATGCTGAAAGGCTCTGAAAAGATCAGAGTTCCACGCCACATCACCTCCGGACCTGCTGATTGGCTCCCCATGTGTTATTAAAATTCCCTAATAGAAGCACTTATAGGCCTTAGGCGAACCTCGTGGATACGCTCGGTACGGTTAATGAGCCACTTCACATTAGCGCTAATTCCGCGCAGGCGGCGCAGCTTGATAACGCGCGACGTCAGTGCCTGGGCTGTTTGCACGCAATTACCCACCCAATCTTGCATTTGCATTCATTTACCCAGAAGACACTTCTGTGCTATGTGCCTCGTGAGCCAATCCGAATGTTGAAAGCAGACAGCGATGTCGTTTACGTCAACAGAGACGATAAATAATAAACAGATGCGCTGTGAAGCTTTAGGTGCAGGGTCGAATTGAGTGTAGCAGAAAAAATATACATAAGATATGAAAGCGCACACTCTTTGGGACAGCAGAATTCCAGCCAGAAGCCTTCTGGGATCAAGTGCAGATTGCAGGGGGAGGCTTTTGCTGGGGAGTCACGCGAAACGTGAGTCTGAGGGGAACCACATCGGATGGGGAATGGGGTCAACCCTCCAGCTTTTTAGGGGGTTCCGGTGTTGCCAACCATATTGACCTTGGAATGATGGAGGGCTTGAAGTTCCGTAGGCAAGACGATGTTGTTACATTCCTTTGGTGGCCTTTGATTGCCAGTGTCTAGGTTTCATCAACATATGGGCCTCCACCAGCCGTCAGTGCTGGGAGATGAAGACGGGTAAAATGTAACTATCCCAGCCTGTCAGACACACACGTATAAATGTTTCAGTCCCTGATTTCAGATACATATACATATTATATAGTTGCCAACTGTCATTTGCTTGACTTCCATCACACTATTCGATATAAAAACTTCTGATTCTGTTATGTTTTTTAGAATATCTATAAAACCACCCTTAAATAAATGTACAGATACTCGTAAACATGCGATTATCCTGAACCTCTTAAAGCAGCAGCTGCATTGGACAGGAGCTGCATGCAGTGGAGGCGGGTACTCAGGCAGCTTGCGATAATGAAGTTTGACTCCTGAAGGATATACTGGATACTGAATTTCCTCAACTATTTTGGACAACGCCAGGATTACACAGCGAGGGGAGGGATTCAGGAAGTGAGTGGTGAATTCTGTAAATACATACACTAAAATATATATTAGAAATCCTGTACTAAAATATACTATAGCTGGTTGAAGCTCACTCTTACTGTGTTGGCCATACACAGAAGTGGTTTTCAGACTGTTTCAGCTCAAGTCTCCCTGCTGCTTGATATAGTATAGCCCTCCTACTGGCTTTGAGTAATAACACATGTAGGCGCTACACTAAATGCGACGCTGAGCCCAGAAGCGTGTAATACCGCCGTCGAGATGGGGCGATGCGGATACGCAGGGTGAGGCCAGAGACCGAGGGGTGGAGGATTTTCAAGCGAAACCCCACTGTGTGTATAGACAGAAGGGATGTCATGCAGAGAATTAAATCCCCATCGTCTGAACTTGGGATGATCGTTTTAATTCTGCGTTATTTCAGAGTGATTAAAAGAAAAAAAAAATACAAAAATCCCATAGGAAGTGCAGAGCTTTGGGGGAATATGGGTGTTTTAGTCAGATGGAGGAGGCAAAATTTTAGGCTACTGCCGGTCTATCAAAGAAATCAACAGTGATTTATTATTTGTGGACGAAGCTATTAGAGTCGGCAGTAATCGTGACAAACCCTGTGCCGTGTACGGACATCAGCTGTAGCGTGATTTAGGTTTTTCATTTGTTTGCTGTGGTTTTCCTTCCCCTCCCATTTTTTTTAGCTGTTCCCTTCTGTGTACGCAGCATCGATCCCCAGCTTCAGAGCCGCTCATTGTAACACATGATTTATTTTCCCAGACCCTGGATTTAACTCTGTGCAGGACGAGCGTCTCCTAAACGACGGCTCACATCCCCGAGACAGCCATTTTGTTCCACACCACATGACTTCGGAGGTCCTTCCCCCCCCTCCTTGGTGTGGGAAGCCACCGGTGACAGGGGCGGGGTCGGTAAGGGAGGGGCGGGACCTGTGAGGAACAGCCTGTGCCTTTAAAGGATATGGAAGAAAGAGGGGCTCTCACTTCCTGTTCATAATATTTCCCCCCCCCTGAGTTAAACACAGGACTAGGATTAGCTCAAACGTGCTATTTTTAAATTCAATACCACTGTATAATGTAGTATCTAAAAAAATAAATGCTACTGAAACAGAATTTCTTTTTTTCTGGCCCAAACCGAAGTTGAAAGCTAATTTCAGACATTCTTAGTTGCTCAGTTGTTTTTTTAAGCTATAGAATCTGGGGAACAGCAGCACTGTGTGTATATGCTGTCATAGGGTTTGCGGGGGGTCTCTGTTTCATTACTGTCACATCTGCTGAGCTGCATTTTGCTGTGTGACGCATTCAAAGCTTGCGCTGCATCTTCCATCCATGTGCCCAGATTGCCTGACAGGTTATTGGGGGAAGAGGGGAATGGTGATGTGTTCATACTCTTATAAGCAGAAGGCAATGGGCGCCTTCAGTGCCAAAAGCCAGTGGTCTGACTTTTACTGTCCAGATGGGGTGTATGAACTAGGCAGCAGTCCTGGAGCTAACTGAGTATACTACAGCTGCGGTGACTAGCAGATTTACGGACACCAGGGTATACTACAGGGGCGGTGACTGGCAGATTTACGGACACCAGGGTATACTACAACTGCGGTGACTGGCAGATTTACGGACACCAGGGTATACTACAGCTGCGGTGACTAGCAGATTTACGGACACCAGGGTATACTACAGGGGCGGTGACTGGCAGATTTACG
>JABFEB020000043.1:7193890-7203977 GCA_019775895.2 Stomatorhinus ivindoensis
CCCTCCCATATCCAGCCCCTCCCCTTCATAAACATTGAACCCGGGGGATTAAGCAATGCCTCGCTGGCACCGTGGTTGTCATGGGGAGGGGGGCTGCGCATTCGAAGGCTGCCCTTGTATTTGACGTGCTGGCCTATCGCACGGCCACATACATTCACATTAAGGGTCACGCCCTGTTATACGGCCCTAGGCCCCGCCCACGTCATGTGACTCCTTTGTTTCTCTGCATGATTTATGCTTATTTGGAAATGACTCTGATAAACATGCAGGTTAATAGCGATGCTTACGCATAATCCCTCTCTATATACTCACAAGTGTGAGAGCGACCACCGAAAAGGGCACGATTGGGGTCTGTGTGATTCAGCGACTCTGTCTCCATTCAGCCGCAGAGGTGATGAACTTGAATACGGCAGAACATGAAGTGTTGACTCACTGCGGGCTGCCCAAGATTTCCCTTTAGATCTGCGCGTAATGTCATATGAGTGTTAGTGTAAAAATTGTTTTTTTTTGGGGGGAGGGAGGGGTTGGTCCATTTGATTTTCCATATTATTGTGACTTTGAACAATTGTTGATGTCGTGAGTGAAGTATTGGAGGATTTGGCCTAATATTGGGGGGGCTGTTTGAAAGGGCCGGTGAATCTGTTAAAACCATCAATTAATCTGCTGGTTGGCTGCTGTCAGTCGCCATTATCTCTCACCAGAGGAAGCCTTGCCCTTAATAGAACACCATTGATTTCCTCATTTGCCAATACGCACTGCAGGAATACGCAATTACAGTAAGTGTAAACAAGCGGGGGAATGAAAGATGACGCCTTTGCTGGGGTAATTTGGAATTTAAGGTTTTGCCGCAGAGATGTGGTTTAAGAAATGGGCTCAGCTGCCTCGTTTCATATAATGTGAAAGAAAGAAAAAAAATCTCCATGGACAAAAATAAATCTGAATGGGACGCTTTTAATTGGCTGTATTCCGGCATTTTTTGAGCCAAAAATAGACAAGTTCTGTGTTTACGAAAGGAGCTGTTCTGAAGGCTTGTTGTAAGCTAAGAGACACCCAGAGCCACACCGGGTTAATCAGAGGAGAGTACATTCATGTCGGAGGGCTGCTTGTAGATAAGCAGACAATGAACTCTCAGGGGTGTGTGTGTGTGTGTGTGAGTGAGTGTGAGTGAGTGAGAGAGGGAGGGAGAAAGAGGAATGGGAGTTTGGAGTCACAACAAAGATCTGGGATCTCTGGAGGGAACCTCTCGCTTAGTCACCAGCCCGTGATTTTGCTAAATGACTCCCTTCCAAGAAAAATCCCTTGCCGTTTTCAATTTAAGCAAAACCGGGGTTCTTCTCCTGTGTTAAAGCTACCAGAAGATAAGGTGTGTGTGTGTGTGTGTGTGTGTGTGTGTGTCTGGGTGGGTGCAGGGGGTGGACAGAACTTTCAGACAGGAAGGGGCCCTTTTGAAATGACTGTCATTACGGAGCTCAGAAAAAAATACACACTCTGCACAGACGGCCATTTAAGCTCTGAGACAAGCAGTGCGAGATGAACAGTCAGGTTTGCAGGGAGAGTAACACTGTATGGAGACAATTTTCAAAAGTAATGAAGAAAAACAATGAATGTAAACTAATGTACAAAGCTGTAATGAAATTTCACCTCTATCCAGTTGTCATAAAGCCTGCCGCCCTATATACCAGACACCAGTGTTCATCAATGTCTGACACCAATATCACAAAAGCTAATTATTCATGTAACTTAATCCTACATAGATCCTGCCATGTTTTTCTGATTCCGTCAGTCTGATTAGTATTTAATATGGATGAAATATATCAAACGTGTAGAATAGGCAAAGGAAGTCTCTGTGCACTATATCAAAATCTCTCCCGTCCATTAAATTTCTACAGGTTCTACTGAGGTTCTACAGTTCTACAGTTGTCTTTTTTATTTAATAAACACTTTAGTTGTAAATGATTAGCATAATCTGATGAACTGGGCTGTGTGGCTGACCCTGCTTAAATATTTTGGGTTTATAATTATGATTGTGACCAGAAAATTCTGGCTGATTCTTGAAAATATAGCATTTAATAATTTAATCTCGAGTGGGGGGGGGGGGAGCGTTGTGTACATAGATGCTTGTGCTATTCTGTGCTATTAGCTTACAAATAGTAATTACTAGTGTTATTTTATGAGTCATCCTGAAACTAATATGGTGTGATTTCTGTAAACTGTTAACTGTCTTTTAGATCATGTGACACCATGTGACTAGAGGTGGAAGACTAAGGCATCTGTCAGAGGGTGCAGCAGGAGGAGGTCTACGAATGAGAAACTGGGGACAGGCAGGTAAGCGACACTCGTTCAAGTAAAAAACCAACCCCCCCCCCCCCCCCCCCACTGACCTAACCAGCCCATCAAACTGACGCGCTGGCCGGTCGCAATAAAGGAGAATGGGGGGGTGGGAAGCTGACGTACTCTTCCATCTCGCCGCTCCTTCTGTGAAAGAAGTCTTTTTACAAACAAAGTGAGGTCTGTACATGGCGCGGGGTGGTCTGCATGTGTTCACGGCTCCCATCCTTTCATTCAAGCCGCAGACATATTTTTCACACAGGACTGACATGTTTAATGTTATTTCGCCTTTTCATCCATTCATCCACGATGCGGACCGTGCTTAATGCTGCTGTGTAACGCATTTTATGGAAATGGGTGTGGGGAACAAGGTGAATTTCACACTTTGCAGCGGGATGATGATGGATGGGTGTGGAGCACAGTCCTTATTTAGCACGCTGCCGTGTTTTAAGGCGTTATTTAGGTCTGCCGGGGAAGGAAGAGCCGCTATGGAGCGTCTCAGATGGTAGAATGTAGGGCTTTGCTACTGGTGACATCTGGAATACAAGAACGTTGGATGTATCTCTGGCTCGTGGTGCAACTGAAGGTCCTTTGAGAACATGACCTTCACAGGAATAATTCCCCCGGCATCGGCTTAAATGCTGCCATTATATGTAGCACCTGGTTTTTCAGCAGTAGAATTTCAGCATTCTGCTCCAATGTGGGAAAGCCAAGTTGATGTGATGTGAAGATGCTAGCCCCTGCATGCTAGTACTTGCTAGCTTTTTATAAATGGGGGACTGGGGTGTGTAATTGTACAGTGAAATGGGAACATTGCAACAGAAATAAATAAGACATGCACATATACATTATATATATTGCATGGAAGCAGAACAGTGCTCCCCACTCCCGGGGGGGGGGGGGGGTCAGTTCAGTCCAGAATGAGGCATTCAAGTGGGAAACTTGTTAGTTTTTCTGTCAACCAAACCCTTTTCCTGGCCCTATTTCCGCACCCATGACTGATCTCTTTAAGGTTCAGGTATTTTGGAAAATTGCTAAACAGTACTTGTATTAGTCAGAGGAAGGCAAAAGTTCCCCGTGATGCAAGCACTTATTTGGGAAATCCATACATTTTCTTATTGCACATAAAAATATGAGGAATAGTACTGACCGGCGTTTATCTTCCAGCCGCTTGTCCTGGTCGGCTTTGCAGGGAGAGTAACACTGTATGGAGACAATAAGCCACATGGACAGTCAGGTCGGGAAAGAAAAGGCATCTTTCTCTGTATCGTACAGCGTATTGCCAAAAGTACTAGCATATGACAAGCATATTACCGTATAAAATCCATCCCGCTCATTCAAGTAAAACACCCCCCCCCCACACCAGCCCATAGAAATCCCGAACGGGGTTGTGGGGGAGGGGAGAGGTGAGGTGGGGTGGTGTCTGTCCTAGGCGGTTAGATTACACCCTGGATGCGATGCCACTTATACAAGCGTATTGGCAAAAATATTTAAACAACATTTTAATGGCTTTGCAGTTGTGTTCAGGAAAATAATTCTTTGGCACATTTTCAGACTATAATGTAACAGAGTTGTTTTACATGTCAGTCGTATTCATTCATAATGCTTCACTTAAGATGAACAAAGTCGCCTGACTCCTTTACAAGATGGTACATGTGCTTTATGGTCTAAATGATACGTTTAATTTTTTTTATGTGGTAGAACAGGTTGTTGTCGCATTAGCTAGTCATCTAACTGGCAGTGTTTGACATATCAGGTCTGAAAGCTACAATTCCACGCCAGGATTTTGTTTCGACCAACCAGTCACAGAGAACTCAGCTGGTTGGTAGAAACAAAACCTTGGTCTGGATTTGTAGCGTCTGGACCTGAAACGCCCAACACTGCTAATTGGGGTACTTCTCCAACATATCCTTTTCTCAAGTAGTGGTGTTGGTGCATTGAAGATGGCCTTTGCTTATTGGTTTAGCTCAGATGCCACAAACAATCCTGTTTACCAGTCACCTGTGCTTCTGGGTGTCAACACGATTGAATTATTCTGTTCGCAAGAGCGAACATAGCAAAATATGTTCATTTTCCTTTCACTTTGATTCCTGTTTGGTATCTCCAAAAGGCATTCCTCAGAAGAAGACGTGTCCTCGGAACACCTCGTCATGGAAACATGAAATCACCTTTTATTTTGCCTGAAACGGGCATCACCTTTTGTAGGAGATGCGATGCAGGTATTCAAAAAAATCTAACAGTTTGTCAGACTAAGACATCTGCAGGATCTGACAGGGGTTTGTCAGCGAAGGCCTGGATGTGAACTGGAGCACAACAAGAAGACCAAGGCACTGTAAGTGAGAATGGAAGTCATAGCTTTAGGCGTTCTACAATTCCGGCCTGATAATCACAAGCAGCGGCACTGTGTTCAGACTGTACTTGTTTATGACTTTTGGCAGATCAGACACCTGGCACTTCAGAAGGACCCGTCTGCAGCTACGTTAGAGCATTCGTTGGAATGCCAGTTGTATAGGAGATGTTTGCTCTGAAGTCTGTCTGTATTTGTTAAATACATCCCCCCCCCCAACACCCACGTATACACACACACACACACACACACATTCCCCTTTGAGTCATTTCAATTACTCGAAGCTCGCAAATGATCAGTCAAACAGACAGATGGACAACTTTACTAATCCCAGAGGCAACTTCTACTTTCCAGCAGCTCCATACCACAGTGGTACAGATGTAAAAGTTTGAAAAACAAACAGAGACTATAGACATTAATTAAAATGGAGCTACTGCGTATTCTTAAAGTGTGTATAGATGGTTTCTAAGTAAGGGCTGAAAACAAAGGAATCCACAATCTAGTCAATTTTTTTCCATCTCTGTATATGTACAGTATACTTATTATAAGATAAGTAACAATATTATATGCTTACTTATTATAAGTAACAATATTATATACTTACTTATTATAAGATACATTTTTCCACGTTCCTTAGTGGCTAGCAGGTTAGCCTTGTAAGCTAAGGTACAAGCCATTTGAAAAAGCCTTTGCAGATTTCCCTGTGAATCAGAAGAGCCTGGAGCCATGCATCTTAAGCTGGGTGTTCTTCTTGTCGATTACTCCAGCTCAATGAGCTCTTGACGTTATACTGGAAGCAATAACTTATTGCGTGTTATTGCATAATAAATCACAACTCGCCTGACCCCAGAACGATGCTTATCTTTATAGATTTTTTCGAGTGAATTGTTTTCCATGCCATTTGCATTATTTGTTAAACATGTCCTGTGTACCTCTATGGCAGATAAATGGTACGACGACTGGTTAATTAACCGTCATGCAGATAAACCGTGTCTTGTGCGACGCAAGCTGGTAGCTGAATGGCGACAGTCACATACCTGTAATCAAACTTCTCTCATTCCAGAAACACAATTACAGAAGGATGACAGATACACACAACAGATGTATTAGACAGCTGTTTTTTAAAGCTGACTGCGAAGACCAGAGGAATAACGGTGAAAGCGAAAACCTGTTGAACACTCCTGTTGATATTGTCCGTACCTGCTGCTAATTTCAAAGTAAATGTGTAAATTGATTAAATAATTTTTACTGCCATACTTGTTCTACTGTTTTTGTATTCAGGCAATATTTATTTCATGTCTAATTATGCATTTCTGGTAACGCTTTACTTGAGAGGACACAAATAACGTAGTACTACACTTTTAATGTATACTAAGGATACTACGGCCTTGTCCATGGGTATATTTAAAAACGGTGTGCTCCCTCCTTCGTCATTAAAAAAAATTCCCTCCGCATAGACGCTGTTTTTTAAAAAATCTCCGTCCACATGGAAACACTAAAAACAAGCTGTCAAGAGCCGAACTGGTCTAACGTAAACAGCGAACGGCACGCACTCTGATGTCAAACCAAGTAGATAATGACGCGCACTCAGACATAAGCCAAAAACTCGGAAAACGGAGTTTCTGAAAATCTTCACCCTGGATAGAGTTTTGCAAAAGCTCCGTTTTCAGTAACCTAAAATGGACGAAAGACCGAAACGCATAGAAAAAGCTACATTTTTAATAATATCCGTGTGGACAAGGCTTAAGTATTAGCTACCCATTGATCCCATGTTCGTTCATCATTAATCAGTGATAACGGTTCATGTATTTAATGCAGTTACTATATTTTGATGTGTTACTGCATATCCTAATTGGTTTTTTTTAAGATGTTTTGTGTTTATAGCATATGTGTGAGGTTTAACTGTTTAAAAACAGTTATACTCGCTATCAATGATAGCGAGTGTGGAAATGGGCAATGTCGCAAACTTGATCAGAAGTCACCTTGCCCAATCGAGCGCATCCTGCACCTGCGAAGATTAAGTTCACAGCAAGTGTCAGTCCAGCTCTTCCCGCGATCCAGCACATCTCTTTACAGCCATGCAGAGTTGGCTTCAGTGAACATTCAACGCTGTCGGTGAGTTTGGGGTAAATTAAAAAAAACCATCGACCGTTGACTGTGCCCTGCGGCCTGCCCCACGCTCCTCCAGCCTGCCCCACGCTCCTCCAGAGTCCCTTATGAGCAGCGTCTCCAGCGATCATGCCAGGACATGAGACTTACAGGAACGTCGACTGCATGTTTCTGATTTTTTATTTATATTAATCCGTGGTCTCCTCTTTGTTTCCCAGAACAACTTCGAGCAAAGGTCACAATCAACATTCATTGCTGTCGGTGGGTTTAACTGTGTAGAAAAGCTCACTGAACAATGAATGCAACTGTGTCCCAGATTTCCTCAGCTAATGTCAGAGTCTGTTTTTTCTCTCTCCTTTTTTCACAAATCTGGATTTCTACGAGACACAAATAGACTGGGCAGCTTAGGCCCATCTTCATCGCCCTAATTGGAGGTTCTGTGTGCAGCCAAAGGAGAGAAATAAAGGCTGAGTGTGTAATCATACTGATTTCCCTTTCATTTTGTTTTTTTGTCCTTCTTAAAATTACACGCTGTCTTTCCTTGAGGTCAGAATGATCTTATACTGCCTGCAATCAACGTAGCGCCGTCAAATGTGGTTCCCCGTTTTTATTCAGGGATTAGAATCCACAGCTGTTAACATGTTTCCTAATCTTTACACACTTATAAAGTGTTGCTCAGAATCCACATGCTGCAGTCCATTACACCTTAACTGAATATATTGTATATATGTGTGTGTGTGTCGTGCTTCATCTTTTTTTATAGTAAATGCTTTCTAAACGTTTAATGTAGGTCTTTGTGACGAGTAAGGATCAGAGCAGGAATGAAAGGTATGTCAAGCAGTCTGTGATGCCTTTATAGTCCAACAAAGGGATGACATGAATGCATGGTAAGGACATAAAAGATACTGGGTTGGAGTCTCCAAACATTACAACCCTACCTGGCTTGGTCTGTGAGGTGACCAAGACGTCCACCAGTACATTATGGGCAAGTGGAACTTCACGGTTAAGTACGTGTCACTACTGTTGGTACAATTCCGTAGGAAAAAGACCTCAGCTGCCTCATATTATGATTTTTAATCATGTGTACGGCACAGGAGCACAAATTAATCGACGTATGCATAGCAAGAGCACCTACAATTGTATTCCTACATTATCAAATCCAAACATAGTACTTATAGGACAATATGTGCAAGAAAGTGAATAGTCAACTAATGCATCACTGCATACAAGCGTTGGGGACTCTGCCTGCCAAAGACCACTTTGTTACTCTTGGCTATGGTTGACTCATTTCAGTGCTTGCAAGTTTCATATTTAATATCAAACACAAACACGATTATTTGTAGAGGTGATTTAGAGATACGATCTTGGTACAGGCAGCACTGTGGTCTGAAGCAGTACATTACGGAGCCCATCTTGCAGGTTTATAAACAGGGACGCAACTTTTTTAATATGCAGTAGCCCGTGTCCTTCATCTATCAAGCGCCGCATTATGAAGATTTCTGAGAGAAAGTGAGGAAAATGTAATTAGGGTGCCAGTGGAGATTAAAAGAACGGTATTGTCTCCATAACAACATTTGCCACTTTTTTGTCAGTTTTATAATTGCATCCCTAATGGTTGTTGCATATTCATAAGTGCATCAACGTCATAAGTGTTTTGTCTGCCATATTAATAAAGCTGGACAAAATTATGTACATTTAGAGACCGGACTGCCGTCCATATTGTGTTCCTAGTTTGGATCTGCCCGCGCGTCTTTCAGCGGAATGCCACCACGGGGACACAGCATGCATGAGGCAAATCCACGCGATACTAAGACTGCAGGGGTGTGTTGGAGGCAAGCAGCGCCCCCCCCCCAGTATCCTGCGAGCATGTTGGGGTGCCAGAGAGGCACTCTGCACAGGCTGCAGTTTGGACGGTTCAGATTGATTTATATGGCATTCTCAGACAGGGCTCTGTCATGTTTAATGAGTAAACGTACCCTAAGGGGTTAGGTTACAAAAAAGCCATCCATCAAAATTAGTCTTCCAGCCGTCTTCCACTTACACCTGCCAACACCCATTTTGACTTCCGTCATCGTCATTAATGAGCATTTCTTTTTTTGTCTCTGGTGGTAAAGGGTGGTTGTCAGTACGGAATGGTGTTGAAGTAAGAGACGGGACAAATAAGTCGATTTATTTGATGTCAGCACGGAAATTTACTTTATACGGAACTGGCTCCGAGCAGTTAGGCGTTTTCCAGTTTGAAACATATAATAATATTCTTTCTGGTTGATTGAGTACATTCAGTCATTTAGTGAGTTTGGTTTCCTCTATGTAGGTATTAGCAGTAACGTTATGCATGTGTAAATTGTAGAGGTGTGTTTTGTCTGTGAATTTTCTGTAACACCCTGGAATAAAGAGGACTGTATGGTTAACAGCAGTGAAATAAACCTCGCGATGTAGAACACAACTGAGTTGCTGACGGCGCACATTGCATTATGGGTACTCAGTGGGATTTGCGCCTTTTGTTGCAGCCACCGTGGAGACTCCCTCAGAGGCCAGCTCGCATTATATATCAGAAGGAATTCGGAGCAGTCATTTGGACAGGAACTTGACAAACTAATGGTAGCCCTAATGGGACTTCTGCCCTCGACCGTCACCACTTTTCTGTCTCTGTGGAGAGCGAAATGGACAATGGGAATACCCAGGGGTGTTAGCGCTATCAAAACGACGGCCATGCATCTTCAAAGCAGGACCTGTCAGATCCTGATGAAGAGTAAACCCCTTCAAATAAGAGAAGATGCCTCATTACAAAACCAGTATATGAATAATGGCGTATTTATCACTGCATATATACTAGTGCACAGCTATGCACATCATTCACTAATGTTACATATTACGTGGCACCTTTGTAAACTATTATTATCCATTAAGGAGCAAAGCGATCAAGCTACTGTATTAAGGAATCTCACCTGTTGTGCAGAGGTAATAAAATGCAGAGACTCAAAGAGTGACATTTCTTCCAATGTGCTCATATTAAACATGACAGCTTCTCTCGGCACATACGCTTGAGAAAGTCCCTCAAAAAAATGCAATTCGGAATTGCCCTTTCAGCAAAATTCATAAGGCTGCATCAACAGCACGATTTAAAGGAAGTAGAGCGTGAAGACGTCATTTTGCGAGGGGGGGAGGTCTCTTAAGTGTAACAGGACTTGACTCATTTAGGGGTGATTGGCAATGATGATCTACTCCAAGGGTGTAGATTTGCTCTGGACATTGGTGGGGACCTATGACAGCCACATTTTCTGAGTCTTAGTGTGTAAATCT
>JABFEB020000043.1:7245425-7271009 GCA_019775895.2 Stomatorhinus ivindoensis
CCCATATAACCACCACATCCCTCTGTAGAACCCCCACAACCCCCAGCTTGATGGGCCGAATGGCCTCCTCTCGTTTGTAAATTTCTTATGTTCTTATGTTCTATATAACCCCCACGTCCCTCTGTATAACTCCAACATCCCCCCATACAACTCCCACGTCCCTCCAAGAGATATGGGTGATATGCGGGGGGATGTGAGTATTATACAGAGGGATTTGGGTGAAACAGGAGTATATATAAGGTATAAGAATATGTGTGTACATATGTGTGCGTGTGTGCAGTGTCGTGTGGGACATTAGGTAGCTGGACAAGAGTGCGTTAAATGTGCATACAAGGCTGGGAACAAGACAAGTTGGGCCGTGGCCAGGCAAGGCTTCACTGACCAGTGAGCCCGCCGTCGCCCGCACGCCCGTGAGCCGGGGGTCACACAGGAAACACAAAGACAACACAAACAAAGCGAAAAGCAGGCTGCAAACACACCTTTGTTTGCAGCTTTCTGTTACTTCAGGAAAAAGACACGAGCAGTTAATTCAAGATCTTTGCATTTTTAAACAGCCCAGACCATTCAGGTTATGCTAATTTTTTAGTATATATTTCTGGCAGATCTAAACACACAAAAAAAAAAACTTACCATACAAGCACATTAGGAATAAATTAACAGAAAGCTAAAAAATTTACTTTCTACTACAATACAAATATAGTAGGAAACTAGTCAAATCTATGCAAAAATGTAAAATTAATTTTATTAAGTGAATTGTCAAATGGTACCAGAAGTACAAATTATCATTTGTCAACAAACCTCACACCAGTCCGAACGCCTCATTTTTAGCATTAATTTCATTTGAGAGCATCCAGTGATGTTGATGTGTGATTCAATGAGCTCTGATTCTTACCTGGACTTTTTTCAATGCCATGAACGTGTTGTCCAGCAAGTAGCGCGCGCGGTACACCTCGCTGAACTGTCCTCTTCCGATCTTCTTCTCGATTTCATAGTTTGCTAGAGTATTGTGCCCCATATCTGGCTGCAAAGGCTTCTGGAAATACAAATAAGTAAGAAAAACATGAAGGTCTGGCAAGTTGTTTTTGTTTTCAAAGGTGACACAGAATGGGTGAATGCTCTACTTTCATTTAGTTCCCGATTCTTGTATAAACAGATGTCTGATTTTCAGGTACCCATGGCAGAAACAAGGACAGCGGTGAACTGAGCAGACACATGAAGCGGAAAGTATGTTCAGGCACAAAGACACAAACTGGACAAATATAAAACAGAAGAACTTTCATTACCAATGTGTATAGAATCCCACACCCAGAGCATGACAAGGTTTCAGGAGACCAGCAAACTTCCTGTAACTTTAAAATATACCCTATGGCTGCCTGGCCTTTAAAACATCTAAAATTAACCAGATCGGAAACATATTAAGAATGAGCCCCTTGGATACAAGTTCAAAAGCTGAGCATCTTGTATACTTGTAATTGTATAAGATCATGACTACAGAAGGTGACAGACAGAGAGAGATCCAGGGAAGTGGAACTCTGAGGAAGGCCCATGTGATAACCTAACACTACTGCATCCATTTACGGAACAAACTGGACATGGCACGCACTGGTGATGTCCTTACATTCAGTGGGGATGTCAGGTCATTCAATCACACCACCAAACCCTTGCGGGCAACACCTTAAAACAATGACCTTACAATCTGTGCCAATCCCACACACACACAACCAGAGAACAACCACATTCAGCTTTTCATGATTTATCACGAAAGGGACGACTTGCATGCAGATTGTGCAACGGCGTGATCAGCGGCCTGCCTGCATGGCGTGCGGAGCAATGGCAGGAGGCCAGAACAACGGCATGGGCAAACATGAATCTGCAGAAGTCGCAGGGGTAGGGGGTTGGGGGGGCACGCGGATCACTGGCCGTGCGGCGACAAGCGTCAGTATGAGACTGGGCCGCGCGGTGACAGGCACGTGCTGCCAGCGCTCTCCCGCTAATGTGTTCTGGCACGTGGGGTCCATAATGACACATTTACATATGCAATGACCTACATTTGCATGTCAGGTCGCGCACCGTCGGGCCTGATTAGTGGCAGCGCCGGGCAGCCTGAGGAGGCCAGAGGGTGCCGGCTTTTTTGGCCGCCCAGGGACGGGCTGCCAGCGAGGATTAGGCTGACGCCGCCTGAACATCGGACACTTCATTAGGGCTGATCTGTTTAACAGTGGGCAGCGGATGTAAACTGTGCAGCCTGTTCACAGCACCTCTCGTGTCCCATGGCTTCCCCCTTAGAGATTGGGGGGGGGGTTTGACTGACTGACAGCTCTCCTCATCCTCTCTGTCCCGTCACAAAATCTAGGAGAGAGCAGAGGTGGGGGGGAGGTGTGCCCCTACCACTGGCTGACTCTCACAACACAACCAAAAAAGGGCCAGAGAGGGTATATACACACACACACACACACACACACACACACACACATGCACGCACGCACAGTAACACACAGGCGCACATGCGCACGCACATGCACTAACACACACACACACACACACGCTCGCACGCAACACACGCGCAGGCACATGCACTAACACACAGGCGCACGCACACACATGCGCTACAGTTTCCTCACAGCTTGTTTCACTCAATGGCATTGAGCCCACCATAAAGAGGAGAGACAGGTAGAAGAGAGGGAACGCATTCGGGGAGGGGGGTGGGGAGATTTTTGTTTATTTTTGAACCAATTGTTCTGCATGTTTCCAGGCTGCAAAAACACCCCCAGCTCATGAGGCACAGAGAAATTAGCCAAGAAAAACAAAACAGTATAAAATGTCGCCGTGGATAGCTTTTACTCAGCTTTTACTCGTGAATAGCTTTTACTCAGCTTTTACTCGTGCATAGCTTTTACTCAGCTTTTACTCGTGGATAGCTTTTACTCAGCTTTTACTCGTGAATTGCTTTTTCTCAGTTCTCTTCTTTATCATGCACGTAAATTTCTCTGATTTTCTTATTTTTGGAGCCTAAGCAGCCAAGACTCCACAGGCCAGCAGCAGATAACGGGCACAATGTGAAATCCGGCCAGCAGGGGTTCGGGGGTGGGAAGGCGGAGAGGCGGGGGGAGGCGGGACTGTAGCATGCGTGACATCACAAGCCAGTACAGCCAATGGCATCGTACAAACAAAACTCCCCGGATCAGAAGAGCGGTTTGGCTATTGTTCTGTAAAACACTCGAGTCAGACGCCAAGCAGAGATTTAACAGCTCAAACCTTAAATAATTCATACAAACTTACTCAACACGCTGCCATATTCCCTATGCAGTCATTCATATAGTGTTTATTAACACTACATATAAGCACCCACGCAAACCCTAAATATATCCAGGTCGTAAGGCCTGCCAATAATAGCTAGTAAACATATGAAACTCTGTGGTTTGCATGTGCAAATATATCATAAGAAATGTCTCGTGTCAACATGTGCGTACAGTTTTATCATAACAAGACAGGCAGGAGCGAACAGTGCCGTGTCCACCACTGTGACTCGGTGCAGACTCCGGGGAATCTCTGCCCGAAAGGGCCAAAAAAAGCCACGGTCACAAAGAGAAATATTAGTCATTCCCCCAGACCGAGATCTCTGCTGATCCGACCGGCCAGCGTCTCCTCTTCCCAGCCACCTTGTCAGGGCAGCTGTCCTGATATCTTACACTCCAGCGGCGCTGAAATCTTTGAGCTGTACCCAAAACATTTTCCATATGTGCTTGTATACCCGTTGGGGGGTGGCATGTGGGTGTGTGTGTGTGTGTGTGTGTGTGTAGGGGGCACTATTTCCTGCAAATATTTCAAATGTATAACAGGAACTAACCTCTACATAGGATGACATATCAAAATGGCGCATCAAATGTGCTTATTATTATCCTACATATGCCCAGTCTGTGTTGAAAGGGTACATTATCGGACTGAAACGTGATTTAGGTTTTAAAAACGAAGGACGCCAAAGCCAGACTTCAAAGGCTATATTGATACAAATACCGGTCAATGTTCAAATACACAAAAATGCCCCGTACACATTTCTTTCATGTCGGGTTTGAAAGCTCCTTTCGTTTAATGTCGTCCTTATTTATGAACGCCCTTTGAAGTTTATGGATTATTTACCTTGTTATTATTGCGAGTTTACTGAATTCATATGGAGAAAGAATCTTCCTTCCAAGAAAATCGATTGCTGGATGTTCCGGTCCGCTACGAAAATCCAGCAGAGACGGGATTTGCACATAAGAGGCGGCGTTTTATCGAACCACGTAACCACAGCGAGGGGTCCAGCTGCAAAAGTCTCAATCAATATAAGCAATTCCATATTGAGCCTCAACTTTGGTACTATGCGTTTGTTTAATTCCAAGGCTTTTTTTAGACTCAAACATACTCCTTACAGCGATGTTTCTTTGTCCCTTGTTATTTCTTTGTTGAAGAACTTCTATCTTGTCCAAAAAAACAAAAACAAAGCAAAGAAAAGCAGGACATAAAATTAACCCAAATATCTAAGAAAAAAGCAGAAGCATTTATGAAGAAACAAAAAAAGCCACAACATACCAACTGCCTCATTACATCATGACGATACAGCAGGATAATTGGTCACAAAGAGAGGAGTCACGTTTGCAGGAGCCACAGTAAATTTGTTGCAAGATGCAAAAAACATGCTTTGGATCCACAATTCATCTGACGGGCACCACTTCCTCCCCCCAACCCATCAGGTAGAGACGACGCGAGAAGAAAAATCAGCCCTTTATGGCGCCTGGGAGACGAGGCACTGTGCAAAAACTCAATTAATACCTGCTAGCTGTACACCTGTGTGGAATTAGTGTACGAGGGAAGGGGGGCCTCGGGTCAGGGGGAGAACCAAGACCTGGAACCGCTTCCTGTGGCTGGACTGACAGGTAGCTGTGTCAGAACGGCAGGGGGAGCGAGCAGGGGAGGGGCCATGCCGGCAGCTGTTTGGCGAGTGGAACATCTCCCTACCTGCTGGTGATGCTCGGACTGCTGACCTTCAGGCTGAACCTCCATGGTGGCAGCAGATCAGTCCCTGTATCCCAAAGCTCTGAAACCAGAACAGCAGCGATTGATTAGGATTCGTGCGATTGGATAATTCTCCAGAAACAAGAGTGGCGTAACAGAAAGACACAGATTCCAGTGTTATGGACGTGACGTCAAACTAACATTTGCAAATAAAATGCCTCAAAGCATGAACAAGCTTAGCATCAATGAGTCAATTTGCCTGTGTTTTAATGTAACCTCTTGGGTTGAATATAGACGAATCCTAAAAATTCATATACCAATGTACATGTTAGAAATACTCAGAATGTTATGGGTCTGAGATCAAATGGACCATTGGTAGAAACAGGCTGCAACTTGTCATTATTCGGTTAGATTTTTTTCTAATGCACTGACATATCGTGCCTATTATACACACACCCAACACACAGAATATCAGTTCCTCATCTTCCAGAAATAGGCTCCGGATCGCCACGACCTTGACTGGACGTGCAGTTTCACCACTACAGCACAAGTAACAGGGCTGCTGTTTCATGCTACCGTCGATCTTCCGACCGCAGCAGTGGCGAGGTTAGGAGGTGAACGGGACCAGCCTACAATCCACAGACAGACCAAAAAGACCATTATTTACAAAAATACCGAGGTGCTGGACACACGCTCATTTTAACAGGCACACATACTGCAGGCTGCCATGTGCGGGGAATTTCAAATCATCCGTGCTTGTGGCTGACCAGGTCTCTCGCGTTGACCGCTGTGAATTGTAACGGGGCTGCCTCGTCTTACAGTACTGCAGGGCTGTGAGGTTCAGGCTCTATAACGAGGAATTTATTTACCGCGCGCTGCAGAGCCCACTCTCTGTTATCTTTCTCAGTGGCAGATCCACAAAAACCAGACTAATTAAAAATGGGGACGGGGACTTGGGTGACAGTTCTCGGAGGTGTCCGCATCCCAACCATCCACCATTTTTAATAATGGGCACGACTGCTAATTAAACACACATCACCGCGGCTGCAAATATCACCATTAAAAACAGTCTGTATTTGGAAAACAGCACATTTGCTAATACTCTGGTACAGCTGTTGCCTGTTGCTGTTTCCCTGAATAGGTATTTTAAGATCATTCTGCATACTGGGAATCACTGGGAAAGCTGTGTCCATTATAAATTAGCTTGAGTGCATTAAAAATATTTAGAAGTTAAAATTATTAACAATAAATTAAATAAATAAAAGACACACATTTCATGCTTCAAGTTAAGCAAACTAATGGATTCCAGAAGATGTCAAGCCATCAAAACTACAGATTATTCTGGTTGCCACTAATAAAGCTTTTTTTAGCATTTATTTACTTTCAACTTTCTTATATACAAATGGATGGGAGAAACATACCATAAAAAAAACAAAAAGATATACATTGCCGCTGAGTCCCTACCGATGTAATTCCAGAAATAGAAAAGGGAAAACAAACATTTGCATACCGATAACTGTATCCGTTTCTGGGAGGGTGTAGTGACATTTCGTAAGGTGAGCATAATTAAAGAGGTCAACACACCCTGCATGTGTTTACACGTCATCCTCAGCTTTTCACACGTGCAGGCTGACATTTCTACCTTACCCAAAGTCACGCAAAATTAGAGGGGGAAAAAAAAATTACATAAATGAGGGAAAACTCTCAGGCCACCATCGCCACCAGGCCTCCCCACGACCTTGTTAAGGGAGTCAATTAAGGACAGCGATGGGCATTCAGGCAAGTGTGGCCTTGCGAAGGAAGCTGCGGGAAAAGGCGATAAGTGGGCCGCGCTGGACGGGGCGGGGATGGACGCTGACAGGCGCCACGTTCAGACCCGCCGCATTCCCACATTTAGATGCCTTTCGAAAAGGTATGGTCGGCGCGTGGGTGCGTGCCTGTCTGGACCGTGAAGTCACACACTATCTGTGGCCATTAAACCCCAAACTATTAATAGACATGGCTGGCAGCATCCCGTGCCAAGATTGTCAACACGTGGAGTCACATTTGCCCGACTCTCCATCACCCGCCCTCCACGCACGCGCGCGCGCGCGCACACACACACACACACACACACACAAACTTACTCACTCCCGATCCCCCATATTTTTAAGCACAGACACCTATGGTATTCTTACCAGTTTCCTCCCCACAAAGGCAGCCTCCACCTCACTTACACAACAAGCAACCAACACAAAGGACAGATTCTGCCCCCCCGATTCTTGCCTAAGGCAAGACTGGTTAGAATAACGACATGCTAACAAACGGATAGTCCACAACTATGTCGTTCCCAGGTCATGTGCCCAGGGAGACCGGATAAAGGACCCGTTTTATCCTAGCATATGGGGTGAGCCATGCATTAACTGCTCAGCTTCAACCAGAAGCATGAACGCCATACTGGTTCTGGTGCCGTGATATCCCAACGATGTAGGACAGTCAATAAGACGCCATGGCATTGTTAGGAAACATCGCATTAAAAGTTTATTACAGCCTCATCATCAGTGAATGGAAAAACTAATGATGGGCGAGTGAAACAGCAATCCCTTTACAGTAGAGCACTGTCTATGTTAGAAACAGTGATTTCAATGCTTAAGGGTTTACCTGTATAAATTGATTACCTGAAACATAATTTAAATGTTTTTAAAACTCATATTTGATGTCTCTTTAATGCCAGAACTGAAATCCAGAGTCTGCAACTTGAATAAACTATGTACTGAATAAAACATTTAAAACAGTACAGGATAGGAGCAACAGGCAGAACTGTAACCAATCAGCATGCAGGAAAATAATGAATGCGGAAATGGGTCGTTAAGATGCACCCTCCTGTGTTCAAAACAAAAGAATTATATGATCTGGGCTTACTATTCAACTCCTTACATCTTCCTCACGTCTGAAGCGTGAAAGGCTCCTCCCCCTTCAGGTACGGATGTCATAAAGATACCCCTTGCGTAGTATTGCCACAACCACATTCCAACCGACTTGCTATTAAAGTGTTAAGCCAACACTCAAGAGCAGGCAGCTGTCATTTCATTCTCCTTACTTCTTGTTTTTTTTCTGAACGTGAGAAGCCCCCACCCCCCCCCACACACACACACACACACACACACACACAATCCAGCAGGTCTTTCAAGGGGCACTTATTATGTGGAATCAGTAAGCCATAGCCATACGGGCAGGAACTCGGAGCCCTAGCAAGCTCTTCGCACACAACGGATGTTGCACCTTTTGCCAAGGCTTTTGTTGATGGCCTGTTGACTGTACAGGTGGTTTACTGACAAAAAGTCCATTCATACAATCCGGTCATTGATCGTTAAGTAAAACCATTATACAAGTCCATTATAAAGGTAGTGAAAGACTATTCATTCGATTCATCTATTTTTAACAGCCTAACATGACAGACAGTTCAACTGTGGAACATCTAAGAAGCAATTTCAAGTATTTAAAAATAAACTTGGTAAAATTACACTAATAAATGCAGAATATGTCTTATACTGATATGTAGCTACTGTAAATTCTTGGCTAGTGTTTTTCCCGACGCTGGCCATAATTAAGTCATGTGTTTCGGTTGAACGGGAGCATCTCCGTGCCTACAGACAAGGCGTCTACGGCGGGCAGGCGGTGAACGCGCCAAGCATCCTTCCTGCTGTCAGGTCGCCTCCGGGGCATGAAGGACGGCAATGCCTCGGGTGAAGCGACGAAGGAGCTCGAGCAGAATGAAACAAAACCCTGAAACAGCATCCCTGTCAAAACTGCAAAAGCAGAACTACATTCATCACAGGGGGCCGAGGTCACTCATGGAGTAAGAATTCCCTCTTAATTAATTCATTAATCTTCATGATATCCATCATGGTATTATTTCTGGACCCACCCACCCCCAACACAGGTATGAAAAACAGATACAGTTGTACCCCAGAACTCGAACTTCATCCATTCAGAACTACGGCTCAAATCCTAATCAGTTAGTTGTGATCGAATTTTACCCCATAAGAAATAATGGAAAACCAATTAAATGATTACACCTAAATATGTTTTTTTTTTTTTTTAGCATCTAAACACAAAATGAACCTGATAAAACAAGAAGAGCATATACTGTACTAAACACAACTAAGCACATTTATCAAAACAGTCATTTGTAATGTATGAAAATACATGTATCCAAACAATATGTCCTGCCCCGATGGTCCGCTCCTTCCGTGTGCCACGCCCCCTCGTTAACCCCGTGTGGGATCCCCATGAGATCAGCTGTTTCTGGTTTTTGTCATTAGTCCTCGTCCGCATTTCAGTTTGTTTCCCCAGTCCGGTCATTGTATTGTCCATCTACGTTTTGCCTGTCTTACCTGTAATTAAACCCCATATACCCCGATACCCTGACGTCTGCACCTTTGTCTCTGTTCCCTCCCCGCTCAGCACAACAATATTATTATAATTAAATGCATTAATGGTTTATTATTAGTATAAAAATAAGAAATCTTTATTTTAAAATGTATTTTATTATATAAATTACTGTTACTGTCTATCATTGTCTAAATGTATTTTACTGTATAAATATATGTATTCAGCTAGTGTAAACATGCACGGTGCTATCACAGCTAATGCGAGGCTGAGACTGAAGCGTTACCCTTTGTTTCCGCTGAGAGACGTGCCGCGTGACTCATTTCCCCGCGCGTACAAGTTATCTTAGGTCGGCGTTCATGGTTTGACTGCTGAGATTCAGATTGAGCTCTAGCTGAATTTCTTTCAGACTGGTTGGTTTGACTTTTAAGAAATTCGAGTTCTAATGAGTTCGAGAAATGAGGTACCACTGTACTGATAAAGATAAATGATATTTATAATGATATGCAAAACCCATCAATAAAGGTATGCTGAGCTAACAATATCAGTGTCATATAATTGTGCCTGTCCTGGAGAATTCTTTATCCCTTAAGTCTCTGTAAAACTCGATATTTACTACTTGGCCAGTTTCGCTGCATTTTCACAACAGCAGCCCTGTGAGGAATATGACGATTTCTGAAGAACAGCTCATTAAGTGATGAGTGGCGGCTGTTTTTCAGCCCAAGGAAAATAAAGAGAACTCCCGGCTATCATTTCAGGTTCTTCATCGTGACAAATTCTTCCAGTTAATCCGTCGAAACCTTTAATTTTGTAACACGGCCTCTGTTCCATCCTGTTGGTTTACACATACTAATGTTCCTGGCAAAGCGTTCGCACATGGCACAAGACAGAAACAGAAATCAAGAACGTTTTGACGGCGGAGCTCATCTTTCCATGGTGCCATTTGCAAGCCCACTGAACTCTGATACAGCTAAGAATAACTGTAAATGGATTATTCAGAGAGAATGGTCTCACCTCCACACCTTGCCAAAACAGCTGGACCTGCAATGGGAATGGACTCCAATGTGTAGTTGCAAGAACGCCTTGGCAGCGAGCCCAGCCCACAACCATACATCTCCTCTAGCAAAGCACCACATCAGCTGACTTAACAAGCTACGCTTTTATGGCACAGACAGCCATAAATGTTTGCCTGAGAGTATATCTTTACATTAGACCGCTAGCAAACAGTCGGGGCTTGTGTGTGTGTGTGTGTTTTGGGTCTTCCCCATTAAGTGCAGGACTAATACAGCTTTACCTCCCTGTCTCCTCCACCAATCCAAGTAACACAACGGCCCAAAGGTTACATGCATGATGTGTACAAAAGAACACAGAAGAAATATAGAACTTATTACGGCAGCAGCTTTGAAATATACACTATAAATCAAGATAAAATACAGCCGATTTTCATTTGACCTACAACATTTTGCTTCTGTGTTCTAAGAAGGCCACTCTGTCATATATCAAGTCCAATTCCGATCAAACCTCGTAGGTCGGTAAAAATCTCAGCTGTCCCAGTGTCAGACAATACCTGACTGACCCCTTGCCCAAAATATATGTCCCTTTTCGAACTATTGCATCTACCCCTCTGCTTCCCCCCACCAAATTTCAACAGTTAAGCTGAATCACAGGTGCAGAAACACTTCAATCCTCCCACTGTGTAGGAACCTGCCAGCCTACCTGCTGATGACAAAGGCAGATGTTAGACTGTAGAGATAACAGGTACGTAAAATTCTCTACCTATAATTAGTGTGCAACTTAACAATGGAAATATTTAGAGGTTACCATCAGAAATGCCTAGGGTGGTGATGTTCACTAGGAGCTACAGGGTTAGGAGATCGAAGCAATACCTTCCACTCAGTAAGGGTAACTGCCCTCTTTAAAAAAAAATGTACGATCCCACAATTTCTACTCAACTTACAGTATGTGAGCAATATCGTTTCTTCATTCAGTTCCCTCTTTATCGTCATTTTAATTCCGGAAACCATCAGCAACTGAATTTTCAAGGAATGCAAGAATACAAAACTAGACTGCTGGTGTCAATCCTACAATCAGTTTTTACAATTTATTGTGCATGTTCCCAAAATGAACAGACACAAGCTTGGGGGAAGAATTCATATATATGGCAGGACAGAAAAGAAAGAAGAACGTCACTATAGCCAAAAACAAATGGATTAACAAGTTTACATCTGCGGCAAACTCTGCTAGAGTGTAACACAGAAACAAACCAGGTGCTAAATAAATCATCCCAAATTAAACAGCAGCTTAACGTCAGTCATTCAAACTGACAATTATTCCCAGGAAGCAGTGTCCAATAGCTGAGCCGAACTGCAGCGTCCTCAAGGTCACACGGCTGTCAGGAGAACAAATAGGATCCGTGGCCCACACACACCTCCGCGTGATGCCATTTCGACTTCGGTGTGCTGACGCCATGCCAAGCGTCGCTTTAGCCATCCATTATAATGGATGAAGACAAACAGTCAGTGTTAAAAATCCCATTCCTCTAAATGGCAGGCAGAAAATTATCAGAATTACTGTGAGAACAACTAACGGTCGAAGACGGAATAAAAATACGATTAATTAACCAAAACAATAAAATCTAGGGTTACTTGTAAAAGTAGATCATGAATAATTAATAAGATTTAAGTTATGTTTTTTCCCATATCATGAATATTAATAAGCCATCTTGTTTAGTTGCCTTATTATACATATAAAACCATAAAATCCCATTTTTCCCTCCAGAGGAAGTGCACAAAAATAAAGGCAAGATGATGTGACTTCGAGCTCCTGTTCAAAGCAACGCCTGTCCTTTCATCTGCAGGTTTTATAGATAGACAAACCCACAGCATCTGCCGTTCCCTGCCACCCGGCTTTGTCGTACACGGTTTACAAGCTCCGCAAATGTAATAAATACGGCTTTAACCGCTCACACCCTGTCGACAGTGCGAGGTACTCCGGGACAGCACGTGCTGGGAAATATTCCCGGTTAAGCTGTCCGTGGAAACTGGCCCACGGCCAGGAAACATGCCGCGGTTGTGCCGTGTAGCCGCTTCTGTGACGCTAGCCTGCGAGAAAAGGGGAAAATAAGAAATAAAAAGCCCCTGTAAGGTCCACACGGAGCACTCCACACACATACCCCATCGGCTTCCCGGCATTGCTTCAGACATGAGCGAAAGACTTTCATTCGCTGCTCACAACCACAATGGCAGAGGTCCCCGGGACGGACTTGGCAGGACTTCTGAAACAACATGGTTGCTTCCTGCAGCCTCCAAAAGGCTGCTTGTTTCCCAGTTATTGTGAACACAGAGGGCCGCATCCTGGCAGACCCATGGCAAGGGGCTTTTGTGCCTCACCGCAGGCTTGAAGCTGGCCACGGGCCAAATGGAATGAAACCCCTATTAATGGGGATGTGTGGGGCTCACCGACGCTCCTCTACCTGACATACGGGGAGAAAACTCACAAAAATCTTTCATAATTTGCACTCCCACATTTTCCCTGGATCCTGATGGAACCTCTAAACATTCACTGAAGTGTTAACAAATAAGTGGCAACAGAGGTGGATACTATTTTTATCTCGTTGTATGGCATATGCATGCTGTCGCCGCCCTCGCCGACTTGTTTAGAGTAGCGAATGCGTGTAAAATTTCATGACCGCGAGCAGGTAGGGTTCTGTAGTGCGCAGGCAAGTCATGTAAGGGACCCGTGCTATTTAAAGGAGCACTCTCACGCATCAAAAATAACTTAAACACGTCATTTCAGCCAAACATCTAGTTAATGATCCCACCATTAAGTGTGGAATTTTATTTTTTTTTTTTTACACAAATGTTAGACACATATCTAACTGTCCAATGTAAATGCAAAAGATGACTCTGTTTTACATGCTGACTAGTAACTGCCATGTATACAGTGTGCTAATGACATTACACCACATTCGATTCTCCCCCCAGGTAGTAATAATTCAGACAGTATAGCTGCATGAATGTTGATCAATGTACCGGCTCTTGGACTCAATGAAAGAAAGAGTAAAAAAACAAAAATCTCGCATCCTGCTACATAAAAGATGGATGGAGAAGCCTACATTTTCCCTCTTCTCATCAAACTACTGCTTAATGCTTTGGCATCTCCATATGGCAGTACTGCTGCAAGAGTGTGAATTTACCTTTGAAAGCAAACGCGTGAAACTTGTCCCAGCAGTCTATTCAAAAGATGCACTAGATTCTCTACACAGACCTAGATACCTGAGAATCTTTAAAATCTGGCCAGTCATCAAACAAACCAGTAGTGTGTGTGGATCTCATAGCACAAAAGTGGCCAGTTTTGTACATATTAAACCATATTGTACGAAAATGCACCAAATACTCTTTTTCAGTGGATAATGCAATAGTTAAGGACATGGACTCTTTATCCAGAGGACTGTTTGTTCGAGTCCCAGTTAGATCCTATAGCAGTACCCTTGAACAAGATGCATAAGTTGAACTGCTCCAGTAAAACGTCCTAATCTGTAACAAGCTAAGAAGCGGCACTGAATTAAAAAAGCAAGTAAGAATCACATGTGAATGTAAATAAAATATTAATTACTAATGTGACTGAAGAAATGGTTATCAGACGTGGTGCTCTTACTTAGCCTTCAACCTGCAACAGTTAACAAACCACATTTTAGACGAAGAAGGTAAATCTATGCAGTCTACAGTCAATGCCACAAAAACCATTGTGCTTCCCTTGTTGCACCAAACACTCGTTCCTTAAGAATCCACTCAAATACAAGGCAAGCACTTAAGTTGATCAGCTGAGCAAAAACTAAGCAAATGTATAATTCATACAGAACATATGAAAGGTGTTTACAATTAAATTCTCTAGTATCATTACAGATTTATTTAGGACAACAGGTGGCTATTAAAAGAAATTTAGCTAGATGGGTGCCAGTCAAGGCATCTTTGGCCAGGTATTTAACCTGTGCAGCTTCAACAAACAATAGCCATCTGACAAATCTGTCAAAGAATATGAAAAAGACTAAGTTGAGAGTCGCTTTAAATAAAAGGATCTGTTAAACCTAAAAAAGAAAGGAAAAAACATAATCTAAATAATTTACTTTCATCAGCGGGCGTTTATCAGTGAACTTTTAACTATTCATCTGTAACTTTTCACTTCAGATTTTTCCAGAACATCCCTCCAGATAAAGGCTACACCTCACACGTTTATGGGTGACGGCTCCCAGCTCCAACCTTGACAGGTGTCACCTGTCATTCAAGCGATGGCTTAATGTAACATACAACCCTAAAGGGCTCTGGGATGTAAGGTTGTAAAAACAAAAGGCTTCATGTTTGAAAACCTGTTTGCACAAGTGGCTTCAGACACTAAACCAAAAACAAGAAAGTCTCTGCCAGAACGTGGCACCTCACAGTGACTTTTGCTGACAAGGACACCTCTTATGTCAATTAAAAGGCTACTGGCAGGCTGTGAATAAAACAGAGCTCTGGCTTCCCCTGTGTGTTTCCCAGTGCTTCTGAAGACATGGTTTGCAAAAAAAAAAAAAAGTCCATATCAGACATGGGTTTCAGGAATTCCATTCTTTTTTCCTTCCTTCCTTCCTTTCTTCGTCTTTCTATGGGAAGTTAAAATAATCTATTCGGGCATATTCAACAAGTGTACTAGGTGAGAAGGTATCACCAGGTAGGTAGTTAATTATACAGGCTGGCTTCAGTGAATATGCCGTGTTTACTGCCATGACTGCCAATGGAAACTGCTGACCAAAATTACAGTTTAAAAAAATCAAATATGACAGATGCGTCTCACCCATGTATTACGGAACCGCCTCATTGCTCAGCTGGCTGCATCTCACACCCATTTGCTTACATGTTACACGTTGGTACTCGCTGTACAGCCTATAACCAGTAGGCTTGGTGAAGAAAGGTATATTATAATTAAGAAAAAAAAATCAAAGTTAGCAGATTAATCGGATGTCACCGGGGTTGCCGTTTTTCAGCGCCGTCCAGGCTGACAGCGGCCACAACCGTGAGATTTAAGCAAAGGCCGGTTACACTCCTTTTAAACCAACAATCGCTTTACTCAGTCGATGTAGTTAACAGGCGTGACGCGGCTAGTTAGCTCACTACAGCAGACCGTTAGCGAGTTAGCTAAGCCTAACCCTACTTCACACTTAGGCAGGTCCGGCTGCGGAGCGCTAATCATCCATCTTACCTCACCGGTCCGCGGTCTGACCCCGTGTACGGCTTTCCGGGGAGACAGCAGGCGCTAATCTGCCCCGATCCCCTCGCCGGCGGCCGGTGCCGGGTACTCGCGGGGCGTTAGCTAGCCGGCTAGCAGCTAGCAGCTCAGGGGGATACAGCGACGGGGGCGTTAAAAGTTGTGAAAGTGGGGAAAGGACCAACTTCTGGGAGAAGAGCGTTTCGCAGGAGTGTCACTAAGTTAGCAGAGGAAAAGGCGGCCGCGGTTCATCGGACGACGCCGCCGCGGGGCGCTAACCCTTCGCCGTGGGGCTCCTCACCAGGAAGCGGCGCGGCGCTGGCCCTCCCGACGCCGCGATGGCGGTCTTCGCGCTCGGCCGCTGGCTCCGCACGTCGCACGCTGCCGCCAGCTACGGGCACATCGGGGCTGGAGAGTTGGGGGGGAGAGAAGAGAGGGATCTGCTGCAGCTGCCTGCGGGAAAGCGGGCAGGGTGATTCGGATCTAGACGGGAGAGATTATACTTTCGGTCAGTTGGTCTCCACTGCAGCTCAGTACCGGTCATGTAAACAAGCAGCGGCGCCCTGAGAAAAGGGGCGGGGCGCGGGTCACGATGCGACCCGACGTGGCGTACGACCGTGAACTTAAAATTAATACACGTGAATATTAAATGTCTCAAGTTTTTGTGATGTTTGTATCCTACTTCCCATTAACAATGTGCCCTACGTGCAATATCCTGGTGTGTGTGTGTTTAAGTAGATTTTGTGGCTGGCTAGAGAATTTTCACCCGAAAGGAGAATTTGTGACTAGATATGTCTGTGCACTACACGTGGTTACATCTGAGGAGGTCAACATACTGAACGTTTAATTAAATTGTTTTTTTTTTTAGCATTTAATAGTGATGTTGTATAACGAAGGTGCCATGACCGTGCTTTCCTTATCGTGCCTTCACCGTTTTCATAATCTTGAGCCCTTACCAGAGAGGCAGTCCAGTTTGGAGCTGAGGGTTTTAACCAATTATCAGTAAACATGCAATGTCTGGAGTTGAAAAGCGTATTTCCTAACTATGCTGTTATTTGAGAAAGCCACAGAGGACGGCACGTGGCACTGTCCTGTATAATCCATCAAGTGCAGTGTACAAATGAAACCAGCTGTTCCTTAGGTAACATCTGCAAAATCTTAAAGATCATTATTACATCATTTCGTAAATGAACGGCATATTAATTCACATTCCTTCTAATGTAACATATTGATGCTTGGTTTTTTATTTTTTGCAAATATGTGCTGTAAGGGTTTCATTTTAATTAAGGAACCCGTTCGTTTGCAGTATATCAAAAAAATAAAGGGTCAGGTTTAAAAATAACAGCAATTGTGTACTGTCTCCCACTCATCATGTAAGAACGTCAACAGACCTGCTGTTAACCTTATATTTGCAAATTAAAACGTGCTGCTGGTTTATCACTAGACGTGACTAACAACAAAAAGGTAAAAAGAAATACATGAGAGGAGATATCATTTATGTTGTTTAAAAAAAAAATTGTCTTTTATATACACCCACCTTTACCTTTGAAGGGATTGGACGGTGACCGGTGGCAGCATTCTGGCTGTCAGACCTTCGAGTGAATAATTTTGAAGGCATATAAGAAGTAATAGGTTAACGAAAAACCAAGTTAGTGTATTTTTAACCTTATCTGGAATATTGCTATGCCTAATTTTAATGTCTTTTTGATCATTTGTTATTGAAGGTAAAATGTACTTCTAATATGGTTATTATAAATTCCATATCCACTGTTATGATGGATGAAAGACTTATATGGTGATTCAGCCACATTTAACAAATTGTAGAATTTCCAACATATTGTATTTATCAATAATATTTTGCTGCTTTTCTCCTCATAAATGTAATCAGTTGTGTTCATTCCCTTTCGATTTTCAATCGACACTCATTGTGAAAGAAGTTTGTTTTGCGCTGCATGTATTCAGGCTGCATTAATGTTCGTATCCTTGTAAACGAACTGTTTCCAGTCTTCTTGCTCGTGGTTTAAGATTCATAGTAAAAGGCATGCTTTTTATTGTAATTAGGAATATTGCTGCATCCTGGACGTGGCAGACACCCTCTGAGCACATTTTAGTCAAATTTACGCTCCCCCAGCGTAAACCCCAGTTGTATGCATCATTATTTTCTGTAGATGTTGCATCATATAAACCCAGAGAGCGCGTACCCAGGCCCCTTTCCTCATGTGATGCATGCCTAGCGACAAGTATATGGGGCCGATATATGTGCTTAGCAATGGGAAAGGGAGGCGGTGACTTGGAACTGGCAGAAGGCCTTTTATACGACCACCGTAGGTCTGACACCTTGTCAGAGTAATGCACTCATTGCAGCTTGCCAAGTGCAAGTCAGCCTTGGAGATTTCTGTGTTGCCACCCGCTTTTTCGGGCTCGAATCGCCAGTGTTGTCAAGCAACTGTTGCTTTGCTGACACCAATGTTTGCCATCAAAATAAGAGCAAAAGAAAAAATCGACATATTGGACTGACATAAATTCCCCCCAGAAAACCAACTTTAAGACTAGTATATTTATTCTCACCCAAGTACTGTATAAAGGACTGAAGTTATTTCCTGTTTTCCATGTAATATTCCATCAAATTTGTGCACAAAACTCTCCATTGATTACATACATTAAGCAGTTGTGTCTGAAGGTCAGTTATAGTCAAGGCCAGTGAACATTGACATATACAGTTAATTTAGTTGCAAAGACATAATATCATAGCATGATGAATCATTTCGCTCGATCAGACGTTCAGCATGCTTTCAACTTCCCGTTCCTTCTCGTTCCTTTTTCTCCCTCCACCTTCCCCTCTCCATAGCTTTTTCGGTAGGTTCAGGCCAAAGAATGTGGGTCACGCTGCTTCCTGTTAATATGACTCACCCCCCCCCCCCCCTTAAAGCTTTCCCCATGATTCCTTTTCTGGCTAAACCTCTCAGTCTCTTGACTTTGCTAAGTTGCTATTAGAAATTTCAAGGGAGACTCTGAAAGCTACGTTGGATTACAGCTTCTCAAAAACGATTTTGAATAATAACAGGTCAGCTTGATCAGTTGTATAGTTAAAACTTTATTCCCCTTTCCACAAATTGTGTTTAATTCATCTGATTGCAAATTCCTTATGTGCTTGAAAACCAGATAATGTGCTAATAGAGATGTCCCTGTTGTTTTGATGTGGGGGTGTTTCAGTGAGTAGCTTTGTCACCTCGCATCTCCTGGGCTGTGGGTTCGAATCTGCTCCCAGCTCTGCGCCTGAGCCTTTCTGACTGTGTCCCACGGATACCTGTGGGTCTCCTTTCTGCACCCCGATCGCCTCCCACGATTACATGCCATGGGTGGGGAGTGTACGAGAGGCCTCCACCAACCTAATATACCGGAAGTTTCTTTTACAGACAAATTGAGAATTCAGTGGCACATATTATTCCGAAGCCTTTCACACTTAAACTCCCAGCCTTGCTACTCATAATGTTTTAGGGTTAATGGCCAGTCAAACTTTTATATTCTGTGTGAGTAGACGAAATCAGCACCAGAGGCATTAACAGAAATGAAATCTGGCAAACTATGGGCAGACCAGAAGCAGAATGATCCATATAACTTTCAAGCCCTTATCCAGTAGACACACTTGGAGCCTGTCCCAGGGAGGACAGGGAAGACGGCCGAAAATACCCTACATGGGATGCCAGTCCATTGTGCTGTACACAGGCGCACTACAGGCAATTTAGGGACACCTGCCTGCTTGCTTTTGGACTGTGGAAGGACGCCAGAGTACTCAGGGAAAGCCCATAACCAGGGGTGGGATTTGAACATCAAACCCTGGATCTGCGAGGCTACAATACTAACCACTTGGAGGAAGTACCACCCCACGTGCCTAGACGACCACAGACTGGCATTATTCCTTCTCATGTTAGCTGGGGGATTGTCCTGCATTTCAGCGGCATTGGATTGTCCACAGAATGTCTGGTTATCGTTGGATCCTATACAGTCGGTGATTCTGGTATGTCTGGTCGGGGCTATGCAACTCAAGGTCCGAGCCTTGCCGGTTTTCCAGCCTTCCTTCACCTGTGAGCCAGGTGTGAAGCCTCTGGCCAATCAGACTCAGTAATGAGTAAACTAACTACCTGGGAGAACTGAAAACAAGGCCTGGATTTGGAATGGAGGGCCAGAGGTGAATAGCCCTGGTCTATGTCTTAGGGGATCAGAGTGTTGGCGATATTAGAATACTTTGTTTTCTTTTCTGAATGTCACCAAAGAGGTAACTACTGATCACTCTGATAAAGGCAGGCATTACTGAGGTTGTGTAAAAAACCTGATGGCTCTTTTAGTATATAATTAGGTTACGTCATTCATGCTCATAGGTTATCAACATTTTAAGACTATTGTGCATCCTGTATTCAGTTAATAACAACTTGGTGCTGTGAGTTCATACATAACACCATTCCTCATTACATTTTCAACTGTACACATTCTTCAGCCTGGATAGTATGCTGTTCTTCCAATAAGGAATCAGGTGACTATCAAAGCAAAATGACTTCATTAAAAGATCAAACGCAATCATCAGCGAAACGTTCGGCCCTAATGACACCGCAATGTAACAGCATCAAGAAAGCAATCCCAGATAGCTGTTTATTATTGTTGACAACAAAAACGGATGCATCAAACAGAAAATATCTCCCGTACATAATAGGAAATGTCAACAAAGTGGAAAACTGCATGCAAAATTTGATTCTTCCTTATCTGTTTACTTCTCTGTTTTTTTGACACAGGCAGACGGCAAAGCCTGTCCGTCTCTAAGGTCGGCCCCCGTGCTGTTCTGGGTTTCATGGTAATCACATGATGCTCAGAATCAAATTTGTAACAAAAAAATAACCATCAAGCTGATGTTGATGTACATGTGTCTTTAAGTGTTTTGCAACAGGGATTTATTACTGAACGTCATTTTATTGTCTGTTTCCTTCAGTTCATGCAGTTGCCCCTTTCACTTGCTGCCAGGTTGCTCTGATATATATTTATGAATATGTACAAGTTTTTTTTTAATGGCGAAAACTTCATTCCAGTACAAATCTTGTCTGACAATGACAGCTTAAAAAAAAATACAGTAGTTTCTCCTCAGGTGATGGGCTCAGACATTCAGGAAATATTTTTAAGGTCAATTTTAACATTTTTTGTTAGACGGTTATTTTTTGTAATTTTGTAAAAATTTATCCTAATTGTCTTTGTCTTCAACGGTGAGGAATTCCGATCAAAGTTTTCCTTCTTTTAATACTTTAGGGAATTTTCAAACGTCGGGAGGAGTGGCTGAAACACCCCAAGATTTGTTCTCCCTGTAAGAAATCATAGAGTAACAATGTATTAAACTACAGAGCAACCTGGCTTTATGGGGTCTGCATTTTGTTTTACTTCAATTCTTCAGTAAGTTAATATATGCTTCTCAGCAATCACTTTGTTTCATGTCATATAAGTAGCTATATTCATGCATTAAAACATCTACATTTTGGTACTGATCACAGAGGTATAATTGTGTATCTAAGGGGTGTTACTTCAAAACGATGAACACCATGAAAATTTAAAAGAATAGAAACTGTAAAAGTTTTCATTTTATCAGTGAACATTTAATCATGACACTAAAAATAGACAGTGTAAACAGTGCCATTCATTCTTATATAATACTCAACACATTCAAATTGTAAATATAGTAAAAATAAAAGTCATTTAAAGCAAAGTATTTTTATTCACACAAATTTAATAAGATATATAACAACCGTTTGGTCCATAAATATCTAAGGGGAAATAATATCTATACACCATCTTTATCAAGAAACAAGAAAACATGGACAATCTTGTTAGAACAGTTACTGTACTATAAACACAAAAAATCAATAGATCAGATTTCTTGGACTACTCAATTATATCTGAGAGAGTACACAAGTGCCTAAGATATTATCATCCCGTCTGAACAGCAGGTACCATTGAAAGATCTCCAGAAATAAGATAACAGTACAAAATTAACGAGCCATTAAAAGGATGTAAATTAGTTAACAAACGACACATATCCTGAATCTCACAAACTCTTCCAAGTTATAGAATAAGGCACATAGCAGAACTGAGTTAGGCATCTACTTTATAAGAGTAGATCAATTGTACCATTTTGTTCTACAAAAGAACAAATTTTGACACACTTACAATGAAATGTACTTAACCTCAGTAAGGACCAGAAGGGAAAAGTTTTTGGTCTGTTCAGTGGTGAGTGTCCATAACAAAATAAACGTAACGTTAAAAAAAGATTGGGTATGGATAACGTTTTAATTAACTGCCTCATGTTCCACTTGTTTAAGGTTTTTACACTTCTAGCATTCAATGTTCTCAGCTTTTCTGTCTGTCTTGGTTGTTTCAATTGAATTTGAACAGCCTGGACAATTCAGCAATGTCACGTCAGATCGGCATCATATTGGTACTTCAGCTCCAATCTGTATTTGTTTGCATCTTCTAAGCCCTGCTCCCGGCTCCACCCACAACCAAGATGTCTTCCTGTACTTGCTTAAAGAACATCTGTCAAATGCCACAGCAGTGGGATTTCCCAAAAGAGATCTGCTCTCATCTATTCCACTGTAAGCCCACTGATTCTTCAAATTGTTTTTTTTATCGTATCATTTTGATTTGAACAAATGCTGATATGCAGGTTATTTAAACATTTGCCACAGTATATATCTCGATTATCTCACAGCTAAGCTGTAAGCGGAAAAAAATATATAGTTTTACTTTATCAGCATGATATTGAATTATAGTTTTTAAATCTAAATCCTAATTAATAATTTATTTATGTTTGTGTGCATTAGTTTTTACTTATTTATTTATAATCTGTGTGATGGTAGGTTATTTTAAGTTCATACACTACACATTAGGTAGAATGATAATTTGCTTATTACCCAGTAGGCGCTCTTAATTTGGATATAGTGCATATATAAAGAATTGGGCTGATAGGCAGGCATATTCCAAATATACACAAAATAAATTTAATTTATGAGTTGAAGAATAAGCTCTGATATTATTTAACAGTGTTGCCTTTATACTAAATGAAATAGGATGTTTTGGATGCATTACCATGATTTTCAACATAACGTTGAAATGTTTACGATTTATTTCTCAAAAGCCATGATTTTATTCCACACAGTTATCATCGATATTAGTCCACCCGATACTTAAACACCAATTACTGTATATCTAGCTACAAAATAAACCCCCAAGCAATTCCTACACACAAAAATTTTGTTTTTTTTTTGTTGGTTTATTTGATTCTTTGCTCTTCCAAGATTTGTCTCTCTCCGGTCATTAAAAATATCTTGCAACGTCTTGTTAAGAAAAAAGAAAATAAGAAAAAAATGTTAGAAAAGGTTTGTTAAGGTAGTTTGGGAAGGACTCCCAGATTCGTGGCTGTCCAGATTAGAGGTCACTGATGTCACTACAGTGATAGAGGGATTGGTCAGGTCTGTTAGTGTGGTCGCGGTGCTGGGTGGGCTGAGCGTGCCGCTGTCGGATGAGGGCGGAGGTAGGGATGTGCCTTCAGCCTTATCAACACCCCCATTCTCCTGTCGCAATACGTTCCTTCTGAATTTGGCTCTGGCATTTTGGAACCAAACCTGCAAACCAATCCCAACGTCTTTACTTCCAAAACTCCGATTATGTCTGTTTATTATTATTATTTATTTTTTTTTTTTAAATGCACGTTATTCTGTATTTAATTAACACCAAAGATTTGCTGAGCAATTAACAATTACTTTTTCTTTTTTTTTAAAAAAGAGGGGACGACAATAACGTTTAGGGTACATTTAAGCTGAGGTGCTGGTTTTGGTTTAGTTTAACATCAGGAATTAAGGACCAACCCATAATGTTGGCCAGAATGGAGGCAGAATGTTGCATCCACCAGTATGTCAATATATTATAGATTTTAAATAATGACAACTTTTGCGCACATGTAAATTACTGTGTATTTCCCCTCTGACATTCTTAAATATTCCACAGGAATTAATGATCTTTAAGACAAACAATTTATATGTATTTACTTTCTAGAATCCATGAAGATACTCTATGACCAAAAAAGTGGATAAAACATACCAATCCTATCCACTTGAAACTTCATCTACTCTGCCTCAGAACTAAACACTGAAGCATGAAAAATGGCTCCAAATGCAAAATAATAAAAAAGAAAACCACACACAAAAAGGATGGAGAAAGTGAAACACGATTATTACCTAAGCGGAAAGTTCTAGAAGACACAGATTGAGTTCCTAATCTGTTAGGGTGAAAAGAAAGGCAAGGACTCCTTACCTGCAAGACTCTTTTTGTGAGCCCGGTCTTTTGGGCAAGCTGTTTCAGGTCTTTTGCATCCGGGTTGTGGTTGATGGCAAAGTAGGACTTCATGGTGCGGAGCTGATTGTGTTTGAATGACGTACGCATGCGCTTGGTCTTCTGGGACGGTGGGTAAGACTGCTGGTCACGGCCCAGGTGGTCGGCGTCGTTCTCGTTACAGCCTGTGCACAGAGGGAGGTTTGCTCGCGGTCATCTGACCAAACCAAGTAACAGATTCATACTTGCTTCAATAATGTATCCAAGCAATAAGAACAAGTTACAATGTGTAATTTCTTTTGTAACCTTGCTAATCAGAAAATGATGACCATCCCTGAAAGAGGATATAGGATGAGTGAAATATACTAATTTAAGACTTTTTGTTTACCTAACATGCACATTTTGAGTCACAAAATCGTTAATTCTAAATTACTGTAAATATCAATTCTGTTGCATGCACTAATTAATTTGCATCTTTTGGGTCTGATGTTTCTGTCTTGGACATGGATAGTATGGGGTGGAAGACAGACAGACAGGTAGATAATAGATAGAAAGATTCTGTTCTATTCTATTCAGTTTCTATATATGCAGATTAAATACTTTATACATAAAGGACATAAGGAAGACCATCTGCACTTGGGCATTTGTATATGATACCAGGCAAAACAGCATTGAGCAAATTGGTGGAAAGTTCCTCAAGACCATTTAAATAAAAAATCTGAACCATGAGACACGTATACTGCCTGAACCCCCCGAATCTGCGGTTTGTCCATGTTGGGGCGTCAGTGTTCAAATATTCCCACTTGATTATTAAAATTCTGACTTTGTTCACGTGACAAAACGCACGTATATCGATGGGTTGACTATACTTAGTTAACATGACTAAGCGGCAGAGGGAACCGTATGTGGCAGCCTTGGAAAACATGCATCTCGGCGGGTCTCTAAAAACAGCCACGAAAAACAACGACGCACAACTGAAGTAGTAACAAGGGCTTTCAAACAAGTTTTCATAGAGATCATAATTAATCAGTTGTGGTATTAATATTCATATTAATATCCATTACACAACAATTACAATATGCTACGACTCGTAGGTAAGTTTAAATAACGTGAATAGTTTAAATGTGGTGTAATTCCGAATGGGGTTTAAATGCTCACTATGTGCAAAGGCTATCAATACACTTTTTTAATTACTAATGCTTCTACTGGGATCTTTTTTAGAAGGGGCAGTTCGTTAGTATCTACGTGAAAACCAGATATTTTTATTTTTAGTAAATGGCACTAGGCCTGTAAAGCCAGAAAACGACTAGAAAGCGACGCGGCACACGCCGAGCAAACAGCGGGCAGAGCCGCGGCTGTAAGGCTCCATGGAAGCCGCATTCCCAGGACCGGCGCACCACCGTAACTCCCCAGTCCAATTTACAGTTCTTTCAATTTTATTACTTTTTAACATTTCAAACACGTCCACCAGGGGTCTCTACAACATCGACAAACGCCTCCTGACTTCGCTCATCAAATAAATAATTTAATGCAGGCCTATTTCGTTTGTTAAAATATAAAAAAGCAAAGTTAATTGCATCTTAATTTGGGGGCGTCTTAATATATAGGTTATATGAA
>JABFEB020000043.1:7273893-7286891 GCA_019775895.2 Stomatorhinus ivindoensis
GCCTAAGAAGACTATTATAAATTAAGCTTATATATTAAGCTCTTCTTTTTATTATTATTATTATTATTATTATTATTTAAGATATCAGGAAATATGAGGACATTAGTATGATGTCATTACTGTACGTTTCGATTATTTAAATACAAAAAAAAATATTGAGTTTTACGGTTATTTGTCTAAACTAGCAGTGAATTCATGCATCATTCAATTACATCCAGCACCGAGAAATTTAATTAAGAATTGAACTTTTACAATAAAAAATGCTTAAGTTAATTTGCTATCAATAACCCATTACGTTACTTTAGGAATGAGATATTAACGTTTGCTAATCAAAGCACAGATGGGTTTACGAAACACTTACTTGTGGTTATCACTTAACCTACATACGACAAATGCAGTTTTCAGGGAAAAAAATATGTATATTTTGTATTTTTGTCTTGTCTTGGTAACAGTCACCGAAAGTTTTAATTTTGTCAAGTATTATTAGTTGAAGCAGACCCTATTTAACCCGTAAACCCATTTCAGTTTTATTTACTATGATGGGAAATAATACGAGCAAACAGTAGGCCGTTAGTTATATTTTACTTAACAGTTATACTGAATACATTTTATTGATTCTTTCATATTTACATATTACCTGACCCGTGTGTTAGTGTGTGACGGCGTAGGCCATTTTATCGTCGGTGTACCGCTGTTTGGGGAAATAACGAAGCAAATACGTTGTATCACAGATTTGATTTACATGAACAAATTAAACCCGTAGACTAAACATCGTATATAGTTGCAAAAAGGGGTAACATGCTATTTTACCTAAAGCATTGTTTTTAGTAAGGTAATTATCCTACCGTTTCCCTTCCGTTGATATGGACGCCTTTGACCAGACGAGATTCTGTTTTGGATCGCCTTTCCATCTCCTCCATGATCCCTTGAATATGATCCCCGGAGATGCCGTGGAAAAGCATAGCTGGTGGAGGTTCCGTGCAAGCGTTTTAATTTGCCTTGCTCCACCCGGAGTCTAGATCATCCAAGCAGTGTCTGGATCGTCTGGAGCAAAAAGAAATTCGCCGAAATTCAAAGCGTCACTTCTGTACCACTGCGCCAATCTCGGGGAAGGAATACAGGTTATAGGAGCGAGAAAAAAGTGCAGGAATGGTTCTCCAACCGCGTTAATGCCGTCCAAAGAGTGTAGTCCCGATGATAACAGAACTAAAGTTAGAGCCGGGGGGCTCGTTATAAAACAAAAATTAATATTACGCGTTTAGACGCTCCAAGACTTCCTGAAAGATTCCATGTGCTTGAAGCTCAGGTTGGGACTGTCTGAATTTCTGTGCCTTGTCTTATTTGTTAGGGGTCCCGAAGCCTGCCCAGTCTGGGTAATTCGGTAGGAGGAGTTCTTCCTCTTTCAATTGCCACTGATTTCTAGTCACCAACAAAGACCTGTCATTCTTTACCCCCCCCCCCCCCACGATGGAAGATACAAGCATTCCATATTACATTATTGCCATAACTTAAATTCCCCACTAGCTTAACGTTTTAAAATACACCATTACTGAACGGAAGTATTTGTTTTTTAATTTAATAAATCAATATCATCGCTCTAATCAGCAACAACTTAGCTTTCTGTATGAACACGTAGAGTATTACAATAACCCATTATTAAGAATACTGCTGTACATGCCACTAAATACAAACGCGTTGATATTAAGTAATTTGGGCTGTAAGAAAATAAGGACAAGCAGTAATAGAATACTAAAATACTCAATGACACTATATATTAATCATTTAAACTTATGCAATTATTATTTCAAGGCCTGATCGTGATAGCTCATTTATATATCTAACAAACATGGCGCTGGGATATATTCGTTAAGGTCACAATAGTTGTTTAATTTAATCTGAATTCATTACTGAAGTGCTACGTGATTATTCACAGTTATTAAAACAATCGGCGTTAATAGCAGTTACAAGTGGTATGTATTCGTGCTAATACTTTGCCTTTTTCTCTTTTTGTAGTGAAAACAATAATCAAGAACATTATTCATTTGTTTATGTTAAACGTTAAATAAATGATAATGCTAGTCATAAATTTACGCACTCGTTGTTAGTGTATTTAGAACACAGACCATTTTTAAATTACACGTGTAGCTTAAGTTAATAATCATAAACTCGCTCATTTTCAGCAATAATGTGATTTTTACAACATAGATGGTATTACCGATTATTTATTATAATACGGAATGTTCAAACAAAAAATGGAATGTCTTCAAAATCGTGTTTGCTGCCGGTTAGTTTAATTGAAACTGAAAATTACCATGACAGCTTTTTATTATTTAGGGAATATATTGCTCAGGATAAGAACAACATAAGAGGTGATTTTGTGAGGTGAAAGTAAATGCGACCTTATTTTTTTGGTGATAGTAAACATGTTTTTTCTTTTATTTTAATCGTCACGAAAATTAGCGATGATTCGGGTCACGCTGGACCTCGTTGTGTTATACAAGAAATTCTTAGCATTTTTCCAGCAGGGAATTCAACTTGAGCTTGTATTAGTGTTTAATTGGACCTATCCAATTAAACTTACAATTACAGATGTGCATTTGCCTTCATTTAAATTATTAAAAACACACGCGCGCGCACACACATTGTAGGACAAAGATTTCACCTAACCAATTTGTTAATTTGGTGATTTATTTCAATAAACAAATACAGAAATATCTGATAGGGATTTTTTGACAAGGAATCTTTAATTGGCGTAATTATGGCCCCAAGTTTAATAATCATTCTCCTGCCGCCAAGCCTTAGACTGACCTATTAGTCCACAATGACTGTATAGTATGTGTCGAATTTAGTCAATCTTATAGTACATTTCGATTTGTCTCTTTCCCTGTTAGCTTCTTTAGCCGTCTGCTAAGTGATGAAGACGACACCGGCAATTCATTTTTATGGACACGCCCTCCAACGCATACGCTCGCTCTCTCTCTCTCTCTCTCTCTCTCTCTCTCTCTCACACACACACACACACACACACACACTTTTTCGTTGTTTGTTGAACTGAAGTTTTTTGTCAAGGACAATATTACTGCGACATATTGGTTACATTGAAAAACATTTTGGTAATATAAAATGTTGGACGTCAAATGCAAAGCCTGCAGTTACAGGGATTTGGCCAATTAAAGCAATTATTTGCATTCACGTCAAACTCGTTGCTAAATTTGTTTCTGAAGGGCCGTGGTAAGGCTGGGTAGACAGAGCCCAGAAAAACAGTGGCATTTGAAAACGGTGTTTTCCAAATCGCCGATAGCTTGCATTCTTGCCAAGAAGGGAGCGCAAAGTGGCACGCGACTAAAATGGTCCTAGAAGATCTCTGTTAAAATAAATATATAACTTTATATAGAAATTACACGCGTGTATTTGTCGAATCCTTGCTTTGTCTTCAGTTTGGCTTTTACAATATAATGCGCAAATCTGATGTAACACTCCGTAACTATAGAAAATGCTGCAGAGAGGGAAAAATGAAATAAAAGCGTAACGTATAAAATACTAAATTCTGTAGAGGCTGGCGCAGTGCTGTAATAAATGCACAGTGTGTCGCGGTTCTTAAATAATAATAATAATTGTTATGTTGTATAATAGTTTAATAATAAAAGACACCAATGCATTGAACTGCCAAAACGGTGAATACCCCGATATATTTTCTACACGTGCTTCAATATTGTATTATCTGACAGGCGTGTAAAAATCTGACATGCCAGACGGACCAACGTGTTTCAAATGTAAAATCCGGTTAAATTTTTTATAAGTCGTTACTATTGCAGCTATATATACAGCGTTATAAGATTAATAAACAAATATAGGCTACGTACATGCTTCTAAGAATATATCCAGCACTTACAAGGTTTCGCACTTACCTTGAGTTTCCTGATATGATTTCTGCCGATGGGCGAATGCAGTGGGTATATGACGGGGACTGGATGGCAGAGATTCATCTGTCAGTAGATGGGGGTTGTTCCATATTTCTTGTCGAGCCAGAGTTAATTAAAATAAACCAGATGCTAGGTGGACAAACACCTTCTTTTGTTATTTCAGGAATCACACCACTGATGAGCCGGCATCGAATCAGGCAACCAAGAGATTTTTCTAACTACTGTGTATATTAATTCACACAGGAATCAGATAAAATTGTTTATTTTACCATCTAAACAACGAAGGCGATTTTAACCAAATTTAATCCAGGTTATGTCTGTTTATTGGGAAACAGAAAGTAGACTACACGCCAGTTCTGCAATGTTCCAAAAATTCGAAAAGTATTGCATTGCCCGTGTCGAAGGGAGGCAGGAAAGAGGCGCTCACCTTTCAAAGCGTTTCTTCAAAAGCTTAATTTTTAATTTAAAAATCATTTATGTTCTAAGCATCAATTGCACATTTAATAAAAATCTGTAGTGTTTCCTATAGAGTGTGCATGGTGATTGAGAAACGTGAATACATCAGTATTTTTAAGCCAGTCTTCAGATTTCGCGCTTGTCCTCGTTTGATACAGGGGACGAAACAGTGCATAAAGTGACCTCTAACACAGAAAATGATTAGTTTTATTTATTTATTCTCAAAGACTAAAATTAAAAAAACTCGCAGTAATCTCACTTCAGGGGATTCCATTTTCAGCTTCTCATACGTTTTAATTTAGAAAATGTAGAGTTTAGAAAATTTAGAAAATGTACAGTTTGTATATAAGCAGTTGGGAAGTAATTTTATAGGCGGGATCTGAATTGTTTGTTTAGGTGATTTTCACATAATACCAAGATGAAAACATGAAACTGGCACTATCAAAAATGTGAGGTAACATATAATCTGGTGGAAGGATACGCGTTTCAGGCGGTGAAAACGTTAACCTAGCGCCAGTAAACGACATTTCCAGAACAACAGGCCTGTCAAATTACGAATTTATTTAAATGTTGAATCACATTTCCATTGAGAGTGAATTAAGATGAACAATAACATATAAACACCGAGTGTACTTGGAAGCCGTGTAGCCTGCAGAAACTCTCTGGTTTAGAATTAACAAAAAGGGTTCTGTTTCCGACCCTCACCTTCGTCATTGGGAGCAAAAACGAAATACTGATGCAGAGTTTCTATGGCAACAGAATAAATTGAAAAGAAACGAACTTGTGCATGATCTGATTGCAACTTTTCATAATGGTAGGCACCAGTCGCTAGATTATTAAAACATGGGTTTGCGTTATTTTAAAAAACGGCTTCAAGAAGCACTATTAATCACTTCGGTACTTAAATCTAATACAAGAATATAAATGGGTAGTATATAAGTATGCAAAAAATAAATAAAATGATAATGCGGATTACAGGAATATTTTATTTCCATGTAACATTTCCCTGAACTGATGGGATTGGTTTACAGGCAGTAGAAGTCAAAACGAACTTCGGAATGAACTTCGAATATAAAATCTGATATTTCTGCTCAAGTTTTCGTTTATTGTGGAAAGAAAAAAAAGTAAAACGTTTAACGGATATTTGCTTAATAATCAATTATCCGATGTAATAAATTTTACAATGCCAATCACATGCATACTTTATAAATAGTTAATGTTTACCAGTATTGTATTAACTGGACCGTAATCCTGCTGATATCACTTCGAGAAAAGGATGTCTTTATTATGAAAGAAATAAATCTGACCTGTGAAACCAAGCCAGGCAGTTTCTCAGCCTGCTCTCCTAGCCTGAATTTCACATTATCGGGTGCCAAAAATACATAAAAGCTAAAATTATGCACAGACCTATAAACGGCCATAAGTTATGGGCAGAATGACTGACGGTGAAGGTGTGTCTTCATTTTCATGCAGGGGTAGAATGTATTGTATTCACTCTTATGCTTTTAGAATTCAGCGTGTGTCTTTAAATTGTAGAGTATGTGACCAAAACTGAACTCTTGGTGCGGAGCCCCTCCCAATCTCTCCATTTGCTCCCCCCAGTCCCACCGCCTCTGCAGCTCCTGATCCTCCGCTCTCCCCCAGACGGAGCCCACACCACTCTACTCCCCTGGTGGTGGAGGAGCACCCCTCCGGGCAGGACTAAGGTGCCCTCCACCGCTGCCAGCTCCCTGGATCTCCGGGGAAGCCCTATCAATCCTCCTGTCACGGAGGAACACGTGGTCCTGAAGCCGGCTGGATCTACTCATCACCCGGCTAGCCGCCGCGACCCCCGTGCTGGCGCTGGCAGTACTGCCCCCATCTCGTGGCGGGGATTCGTCCGGGGCCTTTGTTTCTTGTGCTCTGTCCCGCTAACGACAGACCTGCTCGCTCCGCCATAGAGTCCTGGCACGCCGCTGTCACATCTGACCTCCCTGGCTGCAGCTCGGCCACCGTCAGGTCTCGTAGAGACGCCCACAATCTGTCAGTGCCACTCACTGCCCTGTCTGAAGGTATCGGCCAGCCTGACAGTCATTTTGCGGCTATTTGAGATGGTGTCGTGCCCAGATCTCGGCCCCGGGAGCCGCCAGGCCGTCTGATGAACGGGGCCCCCGCTGTCGTCTACAGAGCCCGGGGCTGTGGCTTCCTGACGCTCGAGTCTCCGCTGACGTGCCGGCTGCTCAGCTGCAGCGCAGACAGGGGTCCCCGGCCTCCCAGTGTCACCCCGACCACCCGGGCGCCAGTGTGGCTGTCAGTCACGACTCGGGCATGGGGCTGCCGTAACCTGGGTGAGCCCGACTGACCGAGGGGGACGTGGGCCTGGTCGATAAGCTCCAGATGCAGCCCTTTCACTTAGAGATGTGGTGCCAACCTGACGGCTCGCCGGCTTCTAATGGCGCGGCATCATTATATTCCAGCACAGCATGCATTTGAGCTGACAGTGATATGCAGAGGCGCTACAGACCCCCACGGCACCCTGGGTAAATATTTAGACGAAGAGCTATTCAGAATTGTCTCAGCTTATTGCTGATAACTACATTTTCTTGGATGTCATGGTCATTAGTGTGGTCAAAATTCATAAGAATGGCCAAAATTAATTTCTGGTATGTATGCTTTTGTTTAAAAATATAAACAATCAAAAAATAAACAGGTATCCAGAAATAAAATCATCCCCAAGTACAGTTAAAATCTCTCCAATGCATACTTCAATCAGTTACATTTAATTTAAATGTAGCTGCTCATTCATCACCCCAATATCGCCACTGATGCTGTTCAATAACACAAGCCTTGTATCCTTGATTTTGTAGCCAGTGTGATATAAGCTATCATATAAATATTAACACTGTGTGTAGAAGGAAAATAGATTGGATTTTTTCACCGTCCATTCATTTTCCAGGCAGTTATCCTGCTTAGGGTAACGGGGGGGCATGTGCACAGACTACAGGCGATTTAGAGGCACCAATTAGTCTAACGGCAGGAGGGAACCACGGTTCCCAAAGGAACCCCGCAGGACCCTGGGAGAGCATGCAGACTCCGCCCACACAAGGTGGACGTAGGATCCAAACCCCCAACGTGAGAGATGTGAGGCTGCGATGCTGCCCACAGAGTCACCATATAAATGACATTCAAGCTTTGACATTATGCCCCACACACATTGACTGCCATTGGCTGAGTGGCTTTTGGTGTTTCGATCAGTTTTATAAGCAAACTGGCTTAAAAATTGGGCTTCATGCTCTTTCTCTGAGTATCTGTAAGTTTCTAACTTAGCAGTTAACAGGCATTCTGTCCACTGGGACTCATACGTTTTGCCCTGAGCTTCCTGAAAAAAGCTCCCAGGTTCTCTCAGACCATGCATCGCTTAAACACCAATCAAAACTGGATATGTCATGAATATGCCGCTTGACAGTCATCAGTAGTTCCGCTGGAATCTGCTCTTGCAAAGGCAGCACAAAATTAGCTATTGTTTCTGCCTACAAAAAAACATTATTAATTGAAGACAAAACTACAGAGATTGGGTGTCTTCATAAATGTAAGACCTAGGTGTTGGTCAGCTGTGAGTCGCTGGGCCGTGAAAGGCAGCGCCAGCCCTTAGCGTGACAGCCGCGTCCCTCGGTGAAGCAAGCAGGCTCAACAACATGGAGACTAGGTAAGCGATGGCGCTGACAACCTTCGCCATGCCATCAGGACGTGTTCGCTGCTCGCTCCGCCGCATCACCCCAAACAAATTTACTTTTCATCTCCCCTGACTCGTGCAAGTTGCAAAGCTGTCCTCTTCAACACCACTGTGATCCCTCATGTAGATCCATAGGTCCTACCAAGACACCTGGAAATGATTAAATAATTCTGATGTACATACATTCACTCATTATTTCCGAATACCCAAATATTCCTGGACTTCTGTCTAGCATCGAACGTATGTCATAGTTTAAGAGCTGATGCCGGTTTCCTCTTGTCCTGTACCGGGGCACGGAAGACACAGAAGCAATGAGTGCAAGGCAGGGGAAAAACGTAGGAGAGAGCGCCCCCTGAAGGCAATCACGCCTACATACAATTTGGCAAGATCTTAGCATATTTATAGCCTGTAGGGGGAATCTGGAGAAGATGCATTCTCAGAGACTCATACCCTGGTCATCAGAGGAGTGAGATACACACGTTGACCACCATACAGTACCTTCATAACTGCCAGCCATCAGTTAATACATCTGAATATTTTAGCAACGTAATTAAACTCCTCCTCTGACCTTGGACTCCAACTTCACAGCCTTCTGGTAACGTGTCCCTAACTGTTACGGTACATTTAACTCTTGTACAAGACAGTTTTATTCTCTATTCTGTAACCTTGGAATGATTTTCAGACAGACAAGTCATTTGATAAGGTTTAGATGGTTGTCTGGAAAAGACTTAAGGAGGATGTCAAATTGAGTTAAATTACTTGAAGCACAGCAGGTCTGCCATAAGTTGATTTAGGGCCTTGCAGATATGCCAGACATACTTGTACCTACAGTATCAGAGCTGAGACCGATAGAGCTTTATGAGGTTCTACATCATTTTGACTTCTAAGATCTTCTTGCTGCCAGTTCAACGGCTCATTCTGAGCTCACTAAACTCGATATACCATTCCTTTAAAATCAAGCTCAATTGTTAGTCAGCATGGAGTCTTTTTCAAAAAATGTTTTCTCCAGTGCCGATTCAATAGGACCATAAATTATTGTGCTCATTTTTTTGTAGTGTAATAGACGCTTTCAGTGATGAAAAACATGGATCTGAAGATCCACAACGAGCTGGAGTAACATAGCAGAGAAATTCATAAATGCATGTTCCTCTCCATGGAAATAACTGGGACCATGTTATACCTGGCTTTATGCCATAAACGGACCAGCTCACTCAATACTTTTTGTGCCCATATATTCTTCCAGAAGGCTGAGTACCACCCTGAACAGGACACCTGTTCTTCACATGGCACACATACACACGCAATGCAACATGGGCCCGGTTTACGCTTGGTTTCCAAACGCTTGTTGAGAGATAGTATCCCAGGTAGACAGCTGAGACACATCGTCCTTCACATCTGCGTCTATCACGTATCTCCAGCTTGTCCAGCTGACCACTTGTATTCAGTCATTACTGTCCACATTTCTTCTGTTAGAACGTCAAATTGCCCAGTGCAGTTGATGTCCTTGTTGGGGAACTATCAGGATGCATGAACGTCTGCACTATAAAATGGTTTGTGGTCAAATGTATCCCACACCGCCTTGGCAAGTGGTTTGAGTTACTGGATCACTTGGTGTCTTGGTGATCGTTTACACTTGTATTTAGGGCTGTTTACTTGTGATCCAATCGGCCAAGACACATTTGAAAACTAAGTGTAAACAGAGCCACAGATATGCCAGGTCGCCTACCTACACATTGTTAGACTGCGGGGGGAACGTAAATTACCTGAAGGAAACCCACACAAGATAGGGAAAGAATATATACACGGACAGAGATGGAATTCGAAACCCAGGCCCTGGGGTGTGAGGCGTTCAAAATACTAAACTGATGCACTTTTGCCACTTTATGCAGCTGGGTTTTTTGGTGTGGAAAAGCAAGGCAAGCATGTTTCTGAGTAGACTGCACCTCCTGGGATTTGAGCAGAGGACCCTCTGCCCTCCTGTCCGTTAAACACCACATGTCACCGCATATAATGTTGTCTGCTGGCAGGTGAGCTGCTGATGCTCCAAATGTGGAGCTCGAGGAAACACGTCTGTGGCTGTTCTGTCCACTATAAGTGACAAGTGACACTACAGGTAAGAGAAATCAATTATGTCAATAGTTGGTCAGTAATAACGATGTCAGCTGTGTGGTTGTTGTTCTGCTCGCTAAGAACAGACCAAGAAGACTTACAATGATTCAGTTGTAATGTAAAAAATCAAAGTGATTACATGTTTAAAAAATCATTTAAGACAGGACACTCTTATGAAAACGAGCGCTAAACTCACAGACATAAAAAAACACAATTTTATCCCTCAAGTTTCACAGAGACCAGGCAACAGGCAAGGAATCTCCAGCAGCGTCTGTGGGCTTGTCATTTCAGATGGCATCACAGCGTCCCATCGCCAAACTGGTATTGTGCTGTGAATTTCCCCACTGTGGCACTGTCAGCGCGATGTTGATCTTCCTGGATTTATCTCACACGTGACACTCCGTATCGGCAGATCCTCCCGTCAGCCCCCGCTGAGCCATGTGTCCAAGAAAACTGCTTCTGTGGGGTTCTGCGCACGCCGGCTTTCCCCACCACCTTCCACGGAGATGGCGGGGCTGCAACACACTTTCTACACAGTCCACCGTCCACCTTAATCCACCTTCAAAGGGCCTCGAAGTCTTGCAAACGTACCACACCGAGTCTCATCTTACCTTTTTCCCCACGCGACATCAATACACACATGCTATTGTTCTCTCGATAACTATCCCTTGTAACTGGCGTGACCTTACAGTCTCTCTTTCCTGCACTTGTCCTCCTTTTTTGGGACCTAAAAATTGGCTGAATTGCCTGGGATTTCGCTTTATTTCATGTGCACATTCGCTTTCTATGGGTGGAATACTTTCTGTGCGCATATTTTTTGTTGCTTTGGGGCCTCTCCTTCTGTCCTGGCCCCAGTCTCCTCCTCTTTGAAAACCAAAACATGGTCACCCTATTATAACTATTATAACTGGTCACATGACCTGCTGAAAATCTCTGTGTCATGCGGCTCCAACTTCACCAGAAGGATCCCAGTGATGTCACATACACCACTGCACACATTATTGCAGAAATATGCTAATAAACATATTTTAAAAGCTGTAAAGAAATGCAAAGTCTAGTAAACCATCCCAGTATTATTGATTTAAACAGGTATTTTGGAATCTAAGTATTTTAAAGATTTGTAATGAAAAATTAATAAACAACAGCAAATTCAGCACTTCAAGGGTATTCGTGGCTCTGAGCCATCGCTGCTAATGTTGACATGATTAATATGACAGCTTTTCTTTTTATAAAGTGATACCACACTGCACAACACTAGATCCCAGCATATTGTGTTGCATTTGATTAAACCATCTGCTTATTACAACAAGTTCCTAACAGATTATGCTTTTGATTTAGTCACACAAGCATTTTTTTAAGCATGGAGGTGTGTTTCGTCTATGACTGTACATCAATCTCAAAAGTCATTTAATACACAAAAAATTATTCACGGTGGTTATTGGTGATGTTGCTAGGTTCACAATCTTTATAGCAGGTTTCTGTTTTTTTATATTTGTATTTATTTTATCTATTGTATACTCCCTTATGAAACAAAATGCACATGGTCAATACATTTCAAAATAAAATTAAATATACACTGAGATACATTTAACAAATCCATCCTTTATATAAAGCACAGGGTGGTTAGTCCACAGTCCCTTAGCGTAACAGAAATATACATGTAATGTGTAGCATAAATGGGGTGGATTTAATCCCATTGCGTGCATTTTAGTGGCAAAATGGAATTAGACTAGAGTTTATCATGAACAAAAAAGTGTTTCATTTGCCTAGGGTGGCAGGACTTTGGGGAACACAGAAGATCTTTGATGGTATTTATATGAAATAAATAAAATAATTTTTCAGTTTGTCTTTAAGGTTTATTATTAGCAGAAGAGGAGCAGGAAGCATCCTGGCGGAAGCCTAATCAAAATATTTACTGAACTGAAACGCGAGAACCTAGGCTGCCAGATGAATATATCAAAGAAATGCAAGTACACAGCAATAAAGACGGTGCCACTTCTACCGACTGGACTGAAGGCCACGCCAGTGAAAAGCAAGAAGAAATCACCCCCTTTTGTGAGATGTTCAGGAAGACACTGCAAGATTGTATAACGAGAATCTGCAGATGCAATATCTGCCCACTATTTGTTAGCTGCCAGGGAGAAGCTGAAAAGGAAAAGGAACACGGGGCAGGTAGGAAGCAGGTAGGAGTCCATGCTTGTTTTGTGAAAGAGACAAGAATTAGGCATGAATAAAGGGTCACACCGAGTATTATCCAAGCGGAACAGGGTTTATTATTTGACGATGAATCATACAAAAAGCCACAGAAGAGGCAAATCAAAGACATTTTACCCCCTACCTGCTGAGATGTTTATGTGGGAGAACAAAGGCCTAAGAAGAGAGGAACACTGTTGAAGAAACATGCAAGTTGGCAGAGAAGGCAATGAGAAAAGCAGGCGTTGACCGCAGCTGCTTGGAGAAAATCGAGAGTGTCCACAATGTAGCCGAGAGGAGAAGTAAAAGAACTTTGCATATTATCGTTAGAAGCAGCAGAAGAGGCAGGCCGAGTAACCACAAGATAAAGAAATGGCGGAGAAAGAGCAACAAACCAGATTTATCACTAAAAGTTGATGACGGCACACAGTGTATGCAGGAAGAATGAGGCAGTTGACAGGTTGTGGATTTTGAAGGGCTGGTGATTCTACCCGCATTTATTGACAGTCAATGCCACAAGGAGAATATGAAGCCGAGAGTACTCCTGCCGATGCGCTAGACAAGGAGAATATGAAGGTTAGCTAGCAGTACTCCTGCCGATGCGC
>JABFEB020000043.1:7304752-7318815 GCA_019775895.2 Stomatorhinus ivindoensis
TGGTTCTACATTTGGTGTGCTGAGCTCATGTGGTTCTACATTTGGTGTGCTGAGCTCATGTGGTTCTACATTCGGTGGCGCTGCGCTCATGTGGTTCTCCGGTTGGTGTGCTGTTCTGTTCTCTGGTTATACTGCAAAATAATTGAATCCAGGCTATGTGCCCCCAAATGAGTTTTTTTTTTTTTTAAAATAAATGATCATTCATGATAATGCACCTGTAAATATGCCAGGATCTCTATAAGTTAAAGGCAGCTTTCAATGGATGTCATTGTATTTTTATTGCATTTATTGCAACACATTTATTTAAATCAGCTGTGTGATCTGATCTGTCATCGTCCAGCACATGTACTTCTGATGTTTTCATAACAGGCCTCAACTTTACGGCACAAACATCCAGCACAACTTGTTAAGTAACCCCTCCCCTCCCAGAGTACTGGCAATAGGCACAGCAAAAAAAAACAAAAAAAAAAAGCAGAGTTCTGCATTTTCTTCACCTGGCATTTATTGGATTTCTTAAAAAATAAAAAAGGACTAAAACTAAAAAAACAGGCAGACAATTCCCAGCTTAAGAAAGCTTAAAAGTGACGGGCAGCCGCTGGACAGAGTGCGAAAGTCGAAGACCGCGTTTTCAGTGGGCTGTCACGGTGCTGTGTCGCGAACGCCGCAGAGAACATCGCACAGGACTCAGTCGCCCTCGGCGCGCTAAAAAAAGCCTGCCAAAGTATTTGTTTTTAGACTTAAAAGTGTGAGATGTACTGCAGTGTTGGCACCAACTGTGCCACAACTGCTGCCCGTACCCACCCAAAGAACATTACTGTGATCTTTACAAACATGCTCATTTTCCTTTAGAAAGAGTATTTATGAAGCTCACCACGTGTGCGTGCATTAAAGGGATAAAAGGCCTTTTAACTGACGTCAAAGGAATTAGGACTTTTACAGTTGCTTAGGGAACATTTAGATTGTTACACAATGATTTTTTTAGTTCTCAGACTCACATCCAAGCAGCTACAAAACTGTTCAGTCAGAGCAGAGCAGTTTCTTTCAACTCTTGTTGTGCTTTCAGATTTCTTCTGCCTTTCACAGGGGACCGAACCAAAGCGCTGACCTACAAGATAGTAACTTATTCTTTGTTGTAAACTAGATTGATGCTGACAGATGAGGAATGCGGATGACAAGAGGGATGCTGCTTCAAGACGAGGGTTAAGTAAGTGTTTCTGCGGGCAATTTTATTGACCGGGGGTGAGTCGACGCGTGGCCTTTTGTGCTTGAGCAGCCGTGCGCATTCAGGAGAACACGGTCCAAAGGGCCCGACGCGGAAACGCTGGAAGTCAGAATGGTGCTCAGCGATCAGCACGCCTGTACTGCGTGTCAGCATCTTCCAGCCACACCACGATGGGTACTAATTCTCGGCACAGGAGCTGGGGAAAGAGAGAATGGTGCAGCTTTATTGAATCGTGTTGGGCAGCCGGTAAAATATGTAAACTGACTGCAGGGTCTGGAGAGAAACAGATACTGGGGGGCGTCTGACCTTGTTAATTATAGACTCCCGGAAGTTTATTATAAATCAGTCCCAGGAGTCATGAGGGGCGGTGGCAGGGGGTGAACACCCCTAACCACAGAAATGTGTTTCAGGCCTGCTGGAGGTACTGGTTTCTATGGTGCCTGTTCTTGAAGCCTCAGCTAATTCAGTACCGGGAGCTGGAAGCAGACACACGTTGGTACATTGTATTCTGTCCTTCCAGCAGAAGGGAAGGACTAACCAAAGTTAAAAAAAGCTTGAATGATACATCATGCTGCATAGGCAGTCGATACTGAATCTAAACAGTCTTGTCAATCTGAGTCTGCTGGGATTTTTTTTTTCTCATTCAGCGAAGGCAGAAGCTGACATTTTGTTTGGAAACAGAAGTGGGTTCAACAGCTCTGATCTCCGTTAAACCATCGCTGGACACTGTTAAGCTAATGGCTGCTTTAACGACTCGTCAAGCTCCGCCGTAATCGGAGGCCGAAACGTTCGCTCGGAGATCCGTCTATCAATGCCAGAGTGTTTTTTTTTTTTTGACTGACCTTTAAGCGCAACAGCGAGAAGCCATTTCAAAAATACCTAGTGAAGAAACGAGATGCAAAAGTTAAGATACATTATTTTAGATTACGCTTAATACATGATGCCTCGGATAAACAAAGTTAATTGAAATGCTGTGAATTCATCCGACGAATGTCACAGTGCAAGGCAGATAGTAGGAAAAAGCAAAGCCACAAGACTGAACTGAGAACCAGTGTGTGTGTGTGTGAGCTGAGAACCAGTGTGTGTGTGTGAGAGAGAGAAAACCATTTACAGATGGTCCTGCAACACCCACCGCATTCTCTTTTTGAGGGAGTTCATACAACATTTGTATGCAATTTTGCAGCTGATTTTGCTTATTCTGCATGCTGATGCACCTGCTGCTTCACTTGGAGACGCTCCAGGCGTTCCTGACGTGACTTTCCTGATGTTTAAGCTGCGCTATGCAGGGCACCTCTGCCGACACTCCCATCAGCTTATTTCGGTCACACTCATCAATTTTACTAATCTTGATAAATTAAGCTGATTCCCACATGTTTTATATAATTATATCATTGTGCATTTTGAATATTTTTTGTTAAAATTTTAACAATCACAATAATTGTGTACATATATGCATGTTAGTTAATGTTACAGTGTGTATCATGGTTACACTAGTAGTGTTTCTTTTTTTCTATATGCTAGAAAATTCCCTTTAAGTCTGAACTCTTATCTGCCTCCTCTGCTTTTCTGTGCATAACTGTATTACCTGGAGCCTGAAACTGGCAAGAGAGCGTGAGCAATCTCTCTGAAAAGCAAAACGAACTGCTGGACTAATCACTCGGGACCAAACATGCTCCACTTTCACCAATTACGCTGCTCTGGCCTTTAAATGCAACAAAGGCAATCTATTCCAGACCTGCATTTCTGATTTTCCCCCTTCTCCCTAATAAACACTTTACGGTATGGTATATACGAGTCCTGGTGATGCACAGTTAAGATTCTTTGGTAAACATCAAATTCTGCATTTTTTTTAAAACCCACCAATATGAAAAATCTAACAATGCACACATGGGATGATTCAAAACTCTAATTAGTAGAATATCAACAAGTTGAATTGTAGCTAAGTAATTAAAAAGATAATTACTGTAATGGGGAAAAAGGTTTACTTTATATAATTCTAAAGTTGGAAAACAGTGACCATATTTAAAGCTTTCCCCGGATCAGGTGCTGAACTCGAATGGCATGCAGAGTGATTTCAAGTTGCCAAAGTGCAACAGAGCATTATCACACAAACACATACGCGACTCCCTAACTGCCGTCATTTCAGTAACGATGTTAATAGGCATTAGGGACAAAAACTAATTATTATACATGTCTTTTCATAACACTTTCAGCCTAGTTTTCTGATTCGATGCGTTGCCTGTTGACATCATTATTTTGTCAATGGAGCTCAGCTGACGGAAGGCACGGCTGATCACCGGGTACCGTGACTTAAACCCTCAGCCACAGATGGGCCCATCTGAAGCAAAGCAAAGCGCAGACCAGCCTGAGGACAAATGCAGGCAGACTGTGATTTTATCCTCGCTGTCCTGTTTTCAGCTGCTTTGATCTAGACAATGAATTGTGCCGTGTTAATGGCAGGAGCTGACTGACATTGTGTTTCTTTGCATGTGGTACGGTAAAGTGCGACATACTTACTATATTACTTCAAAGAACCTCCCTTTTTCATATTAGGTATTGGTGTCACCGCTCAGAAATTTGGGACACTAATATTATGCAAATTGAAACATAATCCTTTAAAGGTTATAATCTTAATATTACCCCATTCCTACTCTGAATTATTCAACTAAAATTAAACTATTAATATTAGATGCATTTTCCATTTACTCGCCACGTCTATCTCTGTTTCAAGAAAGAAGTCTACTGTCCATAGAGCATTATGTCACAATGGAACCAATATATTAACCATGGATACAATACATATTAAATGTAATATTTAGTAAAATATAATGATGACAGCTCCTGTAGCTGAACAAGTTGAGCATTGTGTTACCAACACAAAGTTCTCAGGTTCAAATCCCAGGGCGCTAACATAAATTCTATTGTAAGCTGCTTCGGGAAAATATAATCAGATCCTTCTTTCTGCTGATCTTAGATAGATGGATAAGATCAATGCATAGTATAAATTGTATTACATGCACCCTGAGAATAGTTAAACTAAAATATTTCAACCTCTCACATCAGAGAATTTTCTGACCCGTTTACATGGGACCACTCTTTTAAGGATCTTAAATCCAGGACTTAACACCAATTGATTCTTCTTCCAAAAATCATTGTGACATCTGGTCAATCCTAATACATTCTCTGAGAATGTATCCCATGACTCAAGGTAAGCTGTAGTCCAGATAATGGCTAAACGGCTACTTGGAAATATACTCACTGTCAAATACTCTCACAGCATCAGGAAGCACTTCATGGACATTTTATGGGCAACACAAACAAAACAGGCACACTGTAAAACTTTAGTACAATTACATTTAGCTGAAATGCGACATATTGTAATGATGAGTATTTGTCTAAAAAAATAATTCAATTCACTAATGATATTTGAAAGAGCTGACCTGCTATAAGACCTATACATACAGATTTATAATTGTGTTCAGTGTAAATACACATTGAAGTATCACTGAAAGGTTTATGGGTGTTCACTTTCTTTCCCAAAAATTACATATGCATGACAACCGTACAAACTACGCTTGGGTAATGTTGGCTACTGTGTCCTCCCACCGCCCCCAACACACAAGATGCAGCTTCAGAACAAATCTTCATTTAGTTAATTTTATTTTTTTTTATATAGTAAACAGACACTATTTTAAACTTGATGGGTTAAAATGCTTAATTTTAGCCAAGAGCCACTTCTACAAACAATATAATTGGGGGCGGGCTGATGATATGATGATAAAAGTTACGGGGTGGCAACGATAAAAGCTGACAACCAGAAGGGGGGGTGCAGACAGTAAAATTAGTAGGTATTCTGCCTTTTACACAGTTTCCCTATGGGGTACTGGTAGCTCATGGTTATTAGCGATCACCGACTTGCTATTCACGCTTTGTTTTTATTTCCTGACTGTGTGTGAATATACAGTAATGACATTACCCTCCACATACTTTCTGCTAGGCTCAGTCAAAGGGAGTTGCCTCTTATCTCCTGGACAGATTATAGTCCAGATGTTTACTGTGCTTCAGTGAAAATAAGCAGGACATGTCTTCTGCAACCCAACCATGCGCCCGTTTGCCGGCCCAGGGTGGGTGGCCCAGAGCTCCCCAAAGACAAACAGCCTTAAGACATTCAGTAAAATTAACATTAACAATAAGTAAAAATAAATAATAATAAAAATAATAACTTGCTATTGCTAATTTCCCTTTAGTTTAGTGGCTAATGTTTTGTACTCATTGTTCGCAGCTAACTTCCAGTAGCTAATTTCTGAAGCAATTCACCAACAGGCCGCTCTGCCGTTCGGTGATCTTGTTTTCCTGTTTGAAGGCCCCAAACCATCATTATCTTCTGTGGTACTGCAGCGTTATGTATGGTTTACATGTTGACAGCATAAGAGGGCAAAGGAAACGCAAACGTGCGAACGTCTGTTGTATTATCAAGCTCTGGCGCCGTCTTGAAATATGCGCCGCAGAAAAAGATTCAGTCATAGCCGGGCAGATGTCCAGCTGGACGCCTTCCTGCAGTTCCAGGAAGCTGCCAGGATCAAGATGCGAGCCACCGCACATGTTTTATGCATCCTACTGGCATGCTACCCCCCCCGACGTCTGGGCCCCACTGCGAACCTGTTGTGCTGGTCTACCAGAACATCACCGAACACTCGCATGTATTCAAAGCTACGGAATAAATCATGATGGTACAACAACGTGTCAGCTGACTTACGGTGACCAGGGCTAAAGCGCAGCTCCATGCAAACCCGGGTGGCTGGTTCTAGGGTTGCCCAAGCGTGCCAGCTTGTCATATGCTAGCATAATTGTGCTGCATGAGACACTGTAACTAGTCAACTGTGGTCTGGGATTTTTTTTCCCTCCCCCCCCCCTTTTCAGTCAGACCCAGTTGGCCCAAGCCTGACTGGAGTCTTTTCATCTTGCTGTCAACGCTATGCTAACAAGAGCCTGGGCTGCCTGGCCTGCAGTGGCCACCGACGAATCTTTCTGCTTTCAGCTTCCTTGCAATTTCTTAAAGTGGAGGAGTGTGTGGAAGCACCGCCCCACCCCACCCCCGTCGTCATTCTGCTAGGTTTTCTGCCCCCGCGACCTTTGACCTTCAGGTGCTCACAGTTTTATCATTTCCCTTTATTGCCTGCTACTTGTTAACTCCCCATTTTCAAAATGGGTATGGAGGGGGCTTCCAGGTGTTTGTCAACAAATGAGAAAAAGCAGCAATAATTACACTCTCAGGAGAGGCTAGAATGAGGAGTCATGCTGCATTCTGTGTTCTGTTTTTCAGGATTATGAGGAAAATTTGTACTCACTTCTGATTTGAAGCAATCTAGACCAGCTGTTCTCAACCTTTTTTAATCCAAACACCCAACAAAACATGTTTGGGAACCCCTGCACAGCTTTCGATTTTCTCTCTCTTGTATCTGTTCTGCAATGATGACAACGATTGCTAATGTGTATTAATGAACATATTTTAATTTGGTTACACTGCCAAACTATAATTTTGTTTAAACATGACTCAAACAAGGTTTCATTCCACTATGTCCAAAAGCACTCAGTTTTTTTCTCCTCAGTTTATGACATGCTCAAAACAGAAGGTGAATTTTTATGAACAAAAAAAACTAAAACTAAATCTATTTGGCAAATGGCTCGAACATCAGAAGCCTGACAACATTTGACCATGTGCTTAACTGAAAAAAACCCTCATAAGGTACAAAATTAAACAAATACTGGAAATATTCTATATTTTTTAACAATATTTAAAAATGAACCAAGTAACGATTCCCTGCCTCTCCCCAATATCAGCTTCCCTGTGAGACGCTGCTAACCGAATGGTTTGATTTTAGCTAAGAATTATGGAATCCTGTGTAACTGCACTGAAACTCTCAAGCTGTCTACACTCCGGAAGGAATACTATTACTTTCTCCTAAAAATGTTTAAAAAGCCCTAATTTAAATTGCGTGAAAAATGCACATTGACATATATGGAATTGTGTCATCCTATATCTGGTTTTGAAAATATATCGATAACCATGTTGAGCATACATGTATGCTTTTCCAGTCCTCACTGAGGCCCCCTAGTGGATGCAGCCCCTAGTTGTTAAGCACTGATCTAGATGACATGTCTTTGACTCATAAATGCATAAATTTCCTTGTTTAATGTGTTTCAATTAATATTACCTAGTATGCAGCAACCAGTAATTGATCATATCTGACTCTCCTAATGGCCTGCTCAATTCCTGTAATGGCATAATAATTAGGAAACGGGAGAAACGCCACCAGAAACATTTGCTAGCGTAGCCATGCTTCTTACTTTGTCATCCGACTGGAACACCAAGAATTAACACCGAAAGAAACCACAATCCAGAATCCGGTAGCTTCCACTCTGTATTCAAACACCCCGTTGACAAGGTAACCCAGGGTTCTGTACCTGATCATTTATTCAAAAACATACATCTGTCTGCATGAATAAAATGCACGTGAAACCTTAAAAAAAATCTTAGCTGTAAGATTCTGTGTATTTTAAGATGCTGGACTTCTAGATCTTCCGGAAGTATTAACAATGCCACTTTGAGTTGCCACCATACAGGACATAAGCTAGGAATGAGTGCATGAAATAAATCATCTAATTTGCTTTTAACTGCTTATCTCGTGGTCTCCCTTCCTTATCTTAGACAAAGAATTCCTTTATACTGCCCCATAAATCATCCTCATTGAGGTGACTGTGGGACTTAAAAACCACCGAAGAGGGTAGATACAGAAATCTTTCAGCCCTTGCTTGACGGCACGGACGTCAAAAGAGGCTCCTTTTCAGGTTGGTCCCGTGCTGCCACTAATTAATTAATTTAGAATTCTGACAATACAGAGACGACCGTTTTCATTCCAGTTTTCTGGTGGTGCTGTTTAAACCCAAGTTACTCAAGGATGCAAATTATTGACAAGTTAGGGTTAGTTTACAAAGCTGTAAGCAGTATTTTCACCTTGCATAACATGACTGAAGATCTCGGACAAACATCTCCCCTTATATGAGCAAAAATAACCGGTGAATCGCTTCCCCAATTGATGTTAATTAACTGATTAGCTAGCATGATACCAGAGCCACTGCTAATGTGAAGATGGTGCTCCAAGCCCCCCCCCCATCTAAAAAGAAATAAAAACACAAAAAGCAAAGCCACTGTGATAAGGCAGACAGATGTATACCCGGGCGTTTGGGGAGAGATTTATTTAGCTGGTGCAGTGCAGCCGTTAAGGTTGGCCGCTTTGCTGGTCAATTGTGACATTGTGTGTGTCAGTGAGCAGAGTCTCCTGATAGCTGGAGCTGTAGGTCGCACATTACCGGAGCTCCAACTGTCGAGCGTACTGGTCCCCTGGTATTCTTTTAGCTCACAGTTTCTCCTGGATGGCTCATGTTTCATTCCTTGGCAATTTGCCCTAATGATATCCCCGAGGAGCCTTAAGACCTCTGTTCTTTTTCCATATTTAATCATGTTGTTTTAATGTGGGAGATGAGAAAATGGCAGCATGCAGGCTATCGGAACGGCTGCTGCTAGGAAGAAATGCTCAGATGTATAGACAATTCTCTGACATCTGATATATATATATATAGCACTAATATTCTTCTCAGCTTGTGGTTTATTTTGGTGCATTTCCATATATGTACTTGGTAACAAACCAAAGCATCCCCCCACAATTTCCTTTACGATCTCTAAAATTGATAAAATGGCATTTTTCCTCCAAATGTTCTTCACTAATATTGAGTTACTTTGCTTCATATCCCTGCCAGAATTACAGAGAACAACGAGTTATATACTAATCAAGTTCCTAAACACTGTATTGCAACCTTATAGGCTCATCTGATGGTCCCATACACACACACACACACATGGACACAGATTCGGTATCTATGTCTTTGCGGGGACTCTCCATTCAAAATCCTAAGCCCAACTATGACTACATTAACCAGTACCCAGCCCTAACCTTAAGTAACCAAAAAAAAAAAAAAGACTTCTGGCATTTTATTGATTGCATTCATAGATTTTTAAGAATTTGTATAAATAACTGGTTTGTTGTCCCCACAATGTAATATATACATACACCCCCCCCCACAGACACACACACATATCTGCTTAAGTTTGTGTGTGTTAAACAAGGAGAACTAGAAGTATTAGAATGATGCTTGAATTTTGTTGGGTTTCATATTATATATATATATATATATATATATATAAATAAAAGGTCATGGGTATAACCCTACGTTGCATCCAGGGGGTGGGCAAAATATTTATAGGTACACCTGAATGACAGAGAGGCAGATACCCCAAATCCCCAATCACACTGACAGAACCTTCTTGGCTATTAAGATTAACAAGGTTGGAGAACCTGCACCTATTTCCCCATCAGTGTTCAGAGTAATTGGTGCATTAACCTGACTGAGAATTCTGAATCGATGTAATGCTTCGAGGTGTGATGTCAAGCCCTGAAGAAGGCAGCAGGTAACCTGGAATGCAGTTATTCCCCACGTCAGATTCGGAAACGCAGCAGAGTACAGAGCAAAGCCACATCGTGCCTACAAGTGCCTAGCCTCCCATTAGAATTAATTTGCTCCATTGGTATTCTTTTGCAAAGCGCCTGACGTTTCCTGCAGTATGATACCGTCACGCTCACCTACAGTAGCATATTTCTCCACAGCAGTTCAGGTTAAGAACTCGCTCGAAAACAACAGGACACCACCTTGAACATGGACCGGTGACCTTTGCTCCTCAAGCCCATTTCCGGTACAGATGGGCTGCCCACTGCTCTCGGTAGGAGCCGGGACTCGAAAACCATTCGTGTGGAAAGGCAAAGCACACAGGTGCACAAACAGCTCTAAATGATGGAAAGAAACATATTTCATGAATTTATCCAAACTAAACCTGTAGTTCTACATAATTTAAGGACAATCCTGTGCAGTGGTCAAACTGAATCAGGCCCCCAGAAATAGTTTAGGAAAATACCACTTTGCTCCAGTTTTCCCTTATAGTGGATAAAAACTGGCAGCTTCATCTAATGCGATGCTTTCTAAATTTATTTTGAAAAAAGGGGGAATAGGTTTCACTTAAACCACACCCCATCCCATGCAACGACATTTGATGCGCAAAGGGTGTAGAGCATCCTGATAACACTGTACCCAGAGTCAGTTATCAAAAAGAACCAAGGTACAGTGTATCCACAGAAGGAGAGGGACTGTCAATTAAAGTAATCATATTTATTGCCCAAACGATAGTACTGTGACACCCCCCCCCATGCATCTTTTTATTCTGACAGTCATGCACTGCATAGCGACATTTCGGTCAATGATGGGCCACATATACGATGGTGGTCCCATAATGGAGCTGAAAAATTCCTATCGTCTAGAGTAGCAGCCAATAATGTAATAACTAGCAATAACATAACAGCATGCCAATAACAATGATTTTCTCAGTCCTTAATATAATAAAAGTTGATAACTTATTACATTATTGGCAGAGAGTTATGTTATTGTTTCAGGAAATTCATATTATCGGGCAGTTATTACATGAGACTTAATTCATTAAGAATGAAAAAAATAATAATTGCGCTATTGTCAGGTACTATACTATTAGCTGCCAAACCTTGTAGCCATCGTAACATCATAAATTCGTTAATACTTGTATGGCGTACTACTGTGTACCAGTCTGTACATATTACCAAAATCGACAATCGGACCCTCGCAAACCTAGTTCAAAGTTAGTATACACACTTTTGCAGAATCATGGATTTTCAGTACTGAGCATATACAGTATATCAAACAGTCTTTTGCTATAATTCCTCACAGTGGTGCTTCAGATTTTGTTTTTGTATGTGAACACCCATTATCATTTGAAATGAAGTACCCGACTCTGGTTCTACCTAAAAGATACCCGATCGATGAATTGTGCAGAACATTGTGTAATGTATCATATACACATAGCATCCTGCTCGTTTAACCTAGCTCAGGGTAACTGTGCTTGTGCATGTTGTCCAGCAAGGTAAGGTGATAACGTTTTGCAAACAAAATAATACTATAATTGTGATATCAAATTATCACGGTTAACAGTATAAAAATAATTTTTAAATATATTGCAAATGTTCAAGTAGTACTGATAGACAAAAAAACAAACAGTAGCCTAAACATTGTCATAAATATACCACCTGACGTTAGTTAACACAAAATGTAACGTTACCTTTACAAAACACTGAACATTCAGTATTCTGTGCAACAGTTTACTACAAACTTAAATAAATGAAGCTTATTTATGACCACGCTTAGCTATTCACGTTACAAATATTACATTGACGTTTGCTGATTAGCTAGCACACTGACAAAGCCTGTCAAAATCGTTAACTTACCTTTGATACCAGTACTGTGGCCCTCTATTCAGTTGCTGTCTCTTGGTGACTCGACGTTCCTCCTCAGCCCCTCGCTCTTGGTACTTCCCGCTTTTTCTGGAGGGTTCTCCCGCCCAGCCTCGCTTTCGATTTCAAAATGGCGGCGGCAGATTGGTACCAGTCATACGCCTAAAATGCTGCATTATTAGGATTCGTATTGTGACGCCCGAAAATGACTAATCTGTATAAATCCGGTGTATTCATACTGGCGTTTTAGTATACCATGGAAGCGATTAGCACTGAATTGGTGGTGATGAAAGGGACAACATCCTGACAGCCAAATTTTCTTAAAACGAGATCTTGTGCTTATTAAACTTGAGGAAATGCCGATTTTATACTGATTACTAAGATTTTAGGCGCACTACTGATCTGCATACCAAATTGTGGGCGTAAGTTAATGTCCATATAATGCCGAAACAGGGTCGCTAACTGATCACGTGATGCTTGCGCAAATAATCTTACCGCAAATCTATGTCATTCCATTATAAACCTAAAATTTTCTACATCAAAGGCTTTTATCAAAATTGGCAAGTTCGCCAAAATGCCAGCGTCCGGAAGAATATTTACACCAGTCACCTAAAACTGTCAATTATTGTTTCCAAGCTGTTGAATGGCGGCAACTCACGTGTGGCCACACATAAAAATGGTTTAAATCCATTTTGCGATTAAGTTAGATGGTCTAAAAAAAGCTTTTGTAAGCAGAGATCACAATGACTAAAAAATCACTATTCATGACCGTTGTTCGGCTTCGTGCGCCGAATCGTGGATGATAAAACTAATGGTTCGGATTTTTCGTTGCTTCCCTGGTAGAAACCCATGCGTCTTAAGGGGGGGGGGGGGCGTCCAAATCAACGCACCACACAGATGGCATGTGAGAAAGTTTTTCTCAGATTTAAAGACTACTCGGTGGGTACGAGGGTTATTTTAAATGAGCGTCCATGCTCTCTTCAGGGGATCTTTGTCAGTGAGATGGTGAGTTCTGCTGGACTTGCTGTTCCTCTGCTTATATCATGTTAACATCACATTTCCGACGTTCCATCATTTCCAGAGACGAAAGACACTTCGGCGTGCCCCGTGTGTTTCTCATCCTAGTTTGGAGAAACAGGAGGGTAAGCAGCGCTCGTTATTCACGGGATCCGGCGGAGATCAGCGCGTCCTATTTAAATAGCCGCGTCACCAAGCAGGTATCTGTCCGGCTCGTAGCGCGTCTTGCCGTGGAGGACAGGACTTAAGAAGGAAACAGGAGCAAAGGGTGGCAATAATGAGCGTGCAAAACCCAGACACCTGCACAGATAACTTCCTCTAATTAGCAACACAATGACACGGGGCAAGGCGGCGTTCCTTCTGCTGCCAGAAAACCCTTAGGCCTTCGATCACGTTAACGCTGGGCTCCGTGTGCGTCACAGTCTGCACCATGTGACCTGCTCGGTTTGGTCTGCTTGTTGTACCTCGCATTGGAAAATAATTCCAAAAGCCTTTCTGCTAAAGGCTGCAGTAGAAACCTTTGTAGGAAAAAAATAAAAAACATTGTGTCCCATTTTCTCGTATATTAATTACATTTCCACTGATTTATGAAAAAAAATCGTTTATGTCCAGTCTGCTTCTGCAATGTCTTAAAAACATAAAAATAACTAACAACTACAAACTAAAAATATTTTTTAGTTTGAAGTCTTAAACTGTTATGCGTTGTCTCCAGCAGAGTAGCTTAGCATTAATATCTAGTGAACGGTTCTGTTAAAGATTAAAGGAGAAAACTTAACAAATTATACCACATGTTCACAATACATCATATTAAATGTCAAAAAATGTCCTTATATTTACTTTCATCAAAGCTGTTAGATTTGTCTAATTACAAATGTGGAAGCTTTGGTTCCATATGGATCTTATTATTGGAATTGTTTGACCACTAATCTTACTTTTATTAGGGACAGAGGTCACAGTTGTCCTGAATTACTGTCCTGTTTTTTAGACCGAGTTTATACTTCAGGTTCTGTAACGTCCTTTGCTTAATGGCACTTTTTTTTAAATTCACACATAATATTTTGGATTTATTAACTGTTAGGAATGCTACCATGCCAGCAGCGATTCCGCTGTCTGCCAAATCCAAAACACAAACAGGGGGAGTAATTAGTGTAAACTTAAGAAGGATGTGGCAGCGTCTCGGAAGTATGGGTTCTACGGAAAACAACAGTGACATTGTTTTTCTTCAGGGAAGAACACCTGAGAAAATACAATTGTACCTATGTGCCTCCTGATGCAGACCTGCAAGTGCTTTTCTATTTCATAAATAAGCATAACTTATCACCTGATAGACTGTGCACATAGGAATCTCCATCAGTTCTTATCACCTGATAGACTGTGCACATAGGAATCTCCATCAG
>JABFEB020000043.1:7330010-7359752 GCA_019775895.2 Stomatorhinus ivindoensis
CCTACAGCAGAGCTCTACCCACCACAAGGCCCCACACCCCTACAGCAGAGAGACAGCACCTTACACATCCACAGCCCCCCACACTCACTTTGAAGAGAGATCTGTCCAACGGTATTTTACAGACATTAATATAGAAATGTTTAAATGTGTGGCATAAAACAACCGAATGGTGTTTATTCCCCAAAGGCATTAATCTTATGAAATATGTCTACATCACAAAAAAAAATCTAATAAATATCTATAAAATGCAGTCGATTGCTCGTTCATATCGTGGCAGAAATGCAAAGTGCTTTCAGAGGATGAGGAATGACAATATTGTTTTCTTGCAATGGGGGGGGGGGGGGGTTGCCATTATTTTATTAGATAGGATGTTTGGAACATGACTAAAAAATTTTATTCACATTCACTGTGGAATGGATCTTAAACAAACTGGATGTACGAGGCTTAGCCCGTCTTCACCTAGGAGCTGGCATGTTAATTCAGTGCCGATCAGTCTGTGGTAATCAGCTTCCCCTGGCCTGTGGGTCTCCCTACCTACCTTTACCTTAATAGACCACGAGGGCTTGTGGCAAACTGAAAAGGGGGTGTTAAAAAAATAAAGGAATAGTTAAATATAATATTAACAGAAGAGAAAAAAATACAGAAGTGCAGAAACAAACTGGAACCTGTGATCTTTCCAGGGATAGGAATGAATAGTTATTACGGTGCAGGTCATGGGATGGATTTTATCTGAAGTATATTTTTATATCTATAATATATAATCTATACAGCAAATCGTCTGGTGACAAACAACTCAGTATACTCTGTGCTGAATCCCCGTTTCTGTGAGCAGGGTCGCTTCCTTTAAGCCTCTTTGTTTGGAGGAAGCACCTCCTTTAGTGAAGATCGCAAACGATCAAGCCCAACAGATGGAATGCCCTGAGCCAAGTCCTGCTGAGTGTCTGCCTATTAAACATAGCTGCAATTCACACACGCGCACGCGCACACGCACGCGCACACGCAGTTCACATATTCATATCTTTATGGGGACTCTCCATTCATTTCATCTGACACCCTAATGCCAACAATGACATCCTTCACCATGAGTAACCAAACAACACACAAGACCTTTGGCACTTTCAGTTGATTGCATTTGCAGATTTTTTAAATATTGGGGTTATCCTTGTGGGGACCTAAAAAAGTGCTCTCACAAAAGTAAAAAGTTACAGGTTTTTTTCCCCACTTTGGGGGAAAATTTGGTCCCCACAATATAATAAATAGACAGACATACAGACACACACACACACACAGCACATACGGGGAATCTCTTGTTCTTACTACTTTTTCTACATAAGACTGTTGGCTCCATACAGACATAGTAGTCAAGCCAAAGATTAGGTTTTTTAATAAATAAAAAAACACGTGTGTGAAACGTTTCAACAACATCTCCATTTTTTCGTCAAATATGATTCCATGTGATTCATCAAGATAGAGGTTCATAGATGAATGTCACCTTCACTTGTATTTTCTGGGGCAACTAGATTTTTTCTGGGTTCTTGCATTGCTTACAACCAGGCAGGGATACTATTGGTCTCTATTTTCAACAGAGCTCTAATTTTAACACACAATAAAAGCATATAGATAAAGGGCTTCATCCTATATCTTGCTGAGAATATATCGACATACCGTAAACATTCGATACGCAGCCCAGGCCTAGTAATCGGAAGTTCAGAGTCACCAACGTACCAATAAATCTTCCAGATGTAGGATGGAATTCACTGATTCTGGAGCAACCACTCACAAATGCAGGAAAAATGCATGTTGGTATGAGCGGAGCTGGGCTGGAACCGGACAGACGACGTCAAGGGCTAGGAGGCGACCATGCCACCCACGGCGGCATACTGCTTCATCATAACTTTTGCCAAATAAATTCCGTTACATGAACACCTAGGCAGCAACAAACTACAGCTGTCCTCCTGTTGCGGAGATTTTTGCTCCAAGTCCCTGTTTTTTCCCACATATTTTTGGCACTGAGCTTGATAAGCCAGCAGGCAGTTTAAAAAAATACCTTGTGCATGAAAATATCAAAATATTGCTCCAACACCATACGATCTACATTGGCTGTATCAAACCTATTTGACAAACGGGTTTCAAACAAAGAAAAAAATCATAATAATAAACTAAACCTCTTGAAAAATGACCACCTCGAAATTATTACTTTTACTTCCACCTTCATCACAGGAGGGCCGCAGACATATGGCACAAATTGGTTGCATTTGAGGTTTTAGCACTATGGTTTTCAAAGTCACACTTAAACTCAGCATCCAGTCCATTAGGTACATGTGCCTGTTCACACATACGGCCGAATCATGCACACCGACAAGATCAAGAGGTTTGGCTACCGTGAGACTAGGAGTTAAGAAACGGCAAAAACACTTGATATCCGAGCGGTTTCCAGCGCAGCGTAATCGCCGGTGTCGTACGTGGCGAGTGAGGGGTCACGGAGAACCTCACAGGAATTTCACGCACAAGCATCTAGAGTTTACAGAGAACAGCGTGAAGAACAAAACAATTATAATCCAGTTCTGTGGCTGTTAATGAAAGCGGTCAGAGTAGCATAGGCTCGTTAAAGATGAAAGTGAGGTCACAAGTGCAAAACGAAGAGTATCACGTCCCGGCACTGGGCAGAACGGCTCCACTGAACACACAACTCATCTGAAGATCTACTCTCGACAATAAACCACTGGCTTCTTTCTGCGCTATGCACGTGCTCCAAATCTGAGTAGTACAACACCAATAAGAAAAAATTAAATTCAACCCTTGTGTATAATTGCCAAAAAGAACTTCAAACAAAAAATGCTCGCAAAATAGTAAGTGTATAAATTATTGGACGAATACTTGACTTACTGCACAGATACTGCCACAGTAAGAGTTCCTTAGGTTATGGAAGTTCCAATTCACAAAAAAATAAAACAACATTCCTAGCAACAAAGGGTACTAGGATTGGACTTCATTACCCAGCTACAGTTGAGACCGGTATATAAAATCAGCAACTAGGCCTAAGACACTAAAGCCAGTGACTGGATGCTTTTCTTTTCCAGTCCTGCATTTTTAAACCATACCAAACAGGAAATATACAACATTTATAAGAGAAAGGCGACGTTTAAAAAGAAATCAACACAGCAAAAAAAACTTCACCCTAACCCTAACTTCTAACCCTAACCCTTGACCTGTCCATTACCTACAGTCTTGTGAGGACCAGGGCCGCATGGATAATTCTCTGCGCTACTCATCAAAGCTCGAGTTTGCATCAACAACAATGAACGAGGAAGAGTGGAAGCTCACTGCAACTGAAGGTGGACGAAGGGTGGCGCTTCGCCATTCATACCACGGGCCAAGGAAAAGGAAGATAACTACAGATGTCACAGTTCTACTCTTACACAAATCCTTCGCAAATCGGACACCACAGCCCCTCGCAGGTGCTTTTGCAACCTCAGCTTCCGCATCAATGCAGAGGGTAAAAAATGTACGATCCTGACATAGGAATCCATTAAAATTTCTGGAGTTGCAGCCCAAGCCCCCATTAATCCCATTCATTATGGGCCCCAGGTACTGGGCATGGCAGTGTGGCAGGGCACTGCTTTTGGAACATGTGGTTTAGCTTATTTAATTGGCAGGAATCTGTAATAGCCGGCACACACATTTTCTCCACAAATCATGCTGGTTGCAGCCGCCTTTTATACTGATGTGGACATTATAATAGGGTCAGGTCCCTATTGCGGACAGGGTGTCCACTCATATTTACAAGCATTGCAATGGTTAAGATGTAACAAGCATGTAGAAACCGAACTAGACAAGTGACATTTGATTCTCTGGCTTTCCTCCAGCTCTTGCTGTCTTCCCGAGATTTCAGGGCTCACGCTGCATAAGCAGCCAGTTTTACGCCGCACACTCCAGCCATACCGAAGCCTTAGTTGCCTAATAACCGTAGTCAGTGGCTAATGCATCAGGCCTGCTTTTAATCACGGCAATTTGTGTTGTTTGCGTACAAACAAATCTGAGTTTGTTTAGTGGTTTGGCCAAGCAGTTCACCAAAACTAGATTAACACGGCACTCTATGTTGATTGATAATTTAATTGTGAAGCGCGTGCCTTTTGAACGACAAGAAAAGCAAGCTGGAAGCACATGGAGATTCAGGGCTCCAGAGACCACAGACCTTTCGGCTCCTTTATTTAACACCGCATCGCATGCAATAACGCGAAACTGCTTTGGGCTGGAGAGCGTTCACGGAGATTAACAAAATTAAACTAAATGACGATTCATGGAAAGTGAATCTGTGGTTAGAGACCAACTATGGTCATTTGTTTGAGCTCCGACAAGCAGTTAAACATTTAAATCAATTATCACGCTTAATTTAACAACGAAAACATCCAGCTAGGGAATGATTTTTGATTTTCACTGCTTTTATGTCGCTCTGTACCGCCTACTGTCATGATGCGTGTCTACAGTTCATTCAGTGGTTCAGAATGCAGTTTAGTCGTATTACCATAAAAAAATCCCCGAGGAGCGTGAACAGTTGTCCTGACTTTGTCTCAGATGATGATTGATGAGATGGACACGGGGAAAATCTGAGCAATCAGCCAAGTGGGGATCTGCTGTCACTCGTATCTCTAAAGATGGCCTTGGCTTCTGGAGCGGCCTCTCCATAAGGACCCCTTTAGGCATGTCAGGCACCACAGGTTGGTCTCTGGCAGCAGCTGAGAAAAGATCCTTTAATTCGCATTACCTGCCCTAGACAGCGCCATGTGACCCGCACCATGTAAAGAAAGCGACCGACGGGTCACGTGATCCAGCGGACACCCGTCTCACGTTATTTTAATCCCTTTGCTTGTGGAAGTAGGAGGAAATTGTATGTCCGAAGCTGCACGCTACACTGGAACGTCTAAAATATACCAGTAAACAGTCTTAAGTAACTAAAAAATAAAGCGAATTCTTTTCATTCTTGTGCCTATGAACCCCCTCCCCTGAAGTTACCTTTTTTTCCACCGGTAAAGATTTCGGCTCTAGTTTTGTTTACCAATGTCAATGCTGCCATCTACTGGACAGTCAGCAGTTTTTTTTAAAACCACTATGTTAAAAAAATTCTTAAAGGGACAATTAAAGTTTTTTTAATCCATTAAGAGTTTTTCAACGCAGTGTAGTTTTTACATTAAACGTAAAGCAGGGCTGCGAAACCCTACTGTCTGCGGAGAGAATGTCGACTGTGTTGAGAGGGTCACTGACCTCGGCAGCGACATTCATGTCCCTGGTGACTCTTCCTATGAAGTCAGTAGGTAGACTTGGGAGCGTGGGGGGGGTCATGAGATCGGTGGGATGGGCTGTGTGGCGATATCTTTGTGATTTTTTTTTGTTCTGTCGATCCCTGTTTTATTGGGTGACCGCGACACATGGGCACTACCCAGTGACCGGAGATGAAGACTGGACTTTCGGTACCGTGTCTCCTTGTAGAATCTTTGGGTCCCGCTGGTTTGACTTTGTGTCGAACGAGCGGTTGCTAGAGGAGTCCCGAACGAGGCACATTACCTGCATTGTGAGGAAGCGTCAGTTACGGCACCACGGCCACACGGGTTGTGATTCCCTTACCAGTGGCCGGATCAGGCCAAAGTGGACGCCCACGCAACACCTGGCTGTGGCAGACAGATGCCATTTCCGGAGGGTGGGACTGGACCGTGTGTCGGCCGGAGCCAAACTGGGATGCCTGGGTGTTTAGTGGTGTTATGTGGTGGATGCAGTGATGCGCTGTCAGTGCATGACCCCACCGACCCGAACTGAATATTTAAAATTAACATAATTAATTTCCCACTGTATTTCATACAAATGTCTCATACAATAATATTTCACTCCTCAGCTTCCATTAAACCAGTAGGGCCACTTAGAGGAAAATATACATATTACTATCAGCACGATTGTAATAGTTATGATATAATAATATTTTATTGTTTAATTACAACAATTTTTCCTGTCATAAAAAGGACACGTCCCGTGACAAGGTTACGGTTACATTTTCTATGTTATAATTACTTAATGAATCATAGGACTCATATAAGGCACTTTCAGCATTTTTTGCCAAGCAACTATACTCAAAATATTCATATTAAAAACGTATTCAAATGAGCATTTACATGGGGTAACATTATATTATCACACCATATTAATATACAGTTTCTGAATGTCATCTTTTATTATAGGATAATCCACGAATACTTAAATTCAATACCATTTGACATTTATAAACGCACGTAAAAACATCGATCGATATATAATGACTTTGTGTCATTCGTCCTCGACCCGCCATTCAACCTCTGCGTCGTCTTCAAGATGTAGGACCAGGTAGGAGAGCAACTGGAAGAGGTTCTGCCAGAGCAGCAGAGACACGTAGAAGTAAATGTCGCTGAGGTCCACTTGGCAGTGCTCTCCAGCGAAGCTGATGTGGCACAAACACTGGTAGCGGCTCAGCAGGTTCCTGCAATAGCCCCCGTTGAGGCAGGGGTCTGACCTGCACTCGTCCAGCTCTGTCTCACACCTGTGATGCAGGGATCACGGTGAAACAGTTTTAAAAAAACTCTGTGGTGCTGCTTCTACTCACAAATCACTGAGGTGGAGGACGTCAGAACGTCACTGTTTTCATTCAAAGTCTTCGCCCGGTTCCAAAACCGTACTCAGCATTTGGGCAGAAACTGACCTCACCCAGCATTCCTTGTCTGAATCTAGTGCTATATGAACAGTGACTCAGAATCCTTTAAATGTTCAGCTTGGAATGACTCGAGTTTGCCACTCATTATGTCAGAGTAGATACAAGCCGAAGTGATCTTTTACCATTGTCACAATATGCAGTTCATAATAAATCTATTCTTTTTAATGCATTATCCTTTGTAGCTGACAGGAGACTAAACCAGAAGCCAGAAGCTGCAAGGTCAAGTCAGAAAAGTCAGAGCTGCTTACTTAAGCAAAAATATTGCCGGTACAAATGGAGAAAATGGAATTGTGTGAGTCAATTAAAACAACATTAGCAAGAATCACAAGTCATATTATTTTCTTGTTTTAAGTTGTCAGTTATACAAACGCTCCCTGGGTATGATAGTGTGTTCCAATATTTCGACTTTACAAGGGGTAAATGTTTTTCACTTTCAGTACATTGTTCAATAAATTACATGAAATGTTCAGCACCTTAATATAAACTAGACTTTGACTGTGTTAATGATTTTACTACAGGCTAATGTAAGTGTTCTGAGTACGTTTAAGGTAGGCTTGGCTAGGCTATGGTATTTGTTAGGTTAGGTCTACTGTATCAGAATGCATTTTCGCCTTACTGTAGGTAGATCGCAACATAACCCCATTGTAACCAGGGGAGAGGCTGTAATACTGACTGGAAAATCAATAGAACGACAGCAACAGAGTAACAGAGGAAGGAGCAGTTTTCTCACCGGTGACCTGTGAATCCCAGCCGGCAGCTGCACAGGCTTGCGATGCCATCGGTACAGTTACCTCCATTGAAACACGTGTAGTTCCTTTGCTCGTTTCCACAGACGGACACCGGAAGCTTTGGGTGGCTGAAAATCCGATGCGTCATTTTGTTAATAAGTTAAATGAAATGTGGGGCAAGATATTCTGTAGCTGAAAAACCACAATGCAAAACACACACACGGTTATGCTGCGCTTACCGGATCTTGTCTATATACCAAGGAAGTTCTTTAATCTTCTCACTGATGGGAGGGGGGAATCAATCAATTAGTTAATTAAGCTAGATGCTATTCAAAAGACCTATGCTTAACCCGATAGAGTGAGACACGACATATTAGAGACTCACTGGCAGTATTTTCCGGTGCTGTTATCACGGCAGAGGCAAGAGTAGTCATGGATTCCTTGGAGGCACGTTGCTCCGTATGAACACTGATGGTGCAGACAGGGGTCTGTCTTCTCCTCGCAGTTAGACCCAGTATAACCAGCATCACAGATGCACTGGTACCCCAGGGAGTGAATGCTGCAGTTGCCATGGGCACATGGATTTATGGAGCATGGGATTGTGTGGAGTTCACAGCGTGGTCCCATCCAGCCTGACGGGCAAGTGCAGCTGAAGAGGTTAAAAAGGTCCAGACAGACGCCGCCATTCAGGCAAGGGTTGGCTGCGCAGACATCAGCCCCTGAGCAACCACCAAGAACCGGTCTGGGGGATATCTTGAGGAACTGCTCGTCTTGGACCCTTGGTGTGTCCATCTCACCGTTCCCATGGTAGGGCAGTGCTATTCCACCAACTTCCACTGTACTCAGACACCCGGCGAGGCTGCCGCCGACGTCGAGTCCGAAGCCACCCAGAAAAATGTCAGCCTCACTCTTCAGGAAATCGAGGTTCCCGGATCTGACGCTTGAGATTGTCCTTTTGCCGTCAACATTGACAATCCATTTGGAAAACGGTAACGTGGGGACCAGCATAGAGACCTCCACTGAATGCCATTCACCATCGCTGATGGCATGCTGGCTCTTCAGGGTCAGTTTGAGGGAGGTGTCTGGGCCCGTCATCAACTCCAACTGGAGATGAGAGTTTCGGACGGCGACCGTGACAGACTCGGGGCCCCTCTCAGCATGCAGAATGACACAGTTGAGCTTCCTTGTCCGAATCCTAAAAGAGATGTAGCTGAGAGTTCGAGAGATCTTGCCATTGCCTTTGTAAGAAATGACAGCGCCGTCATCATAAAACGTTGCATTGGAGAAACCTGAATAAAAAGATACAGAAATCAAAGGCATAAATGATAATTCCATCCATCCATCTTTCATATCCACACCCTATGCAGGGTTGTGGGGGTCCTATCCTAGAAGCTACGGGAGCAAAGCAGGGAATTTCGCAGGATTGGGCACCAACCCATTGCAGTACATAATGAAAAATTATTATTATTGATTTCTGGCATACTCTGTTCCTTATATATTTAAGGCAGTCTGTATTCTATGCAACACAAGACAAAAGTTGTGTTTTAATAATAAAATCACACCAAGACAATGGCAGTATTACCTTATAAAAGCTCCAATTAATACTTAAGGAGTAAGTGTCCAGGTGAATTTACACCACAGAATGAACTGTATTGAAGTTCACCATTAGACCATCATTATCCCTATACATTCATTTTCAGCGACTCTGCACGATTGAGATCCCGAAGGGCGCTCCTGGATTATGACAGGCTCGGTGCTCACACTCGAAGCCCTGTGCTCTGGGCCGACAGACCCCGGCGGGCGGACAGGGGGACAGCTCGCACCACGTCGCCTCTTCGCAGAGCTGGCCGGCAGCATGCGCGGGGCAGGAGCACGTGAAGCCGTCCCACGTGGGATTGCACACCCCCCCATTCTGACACGGATTATTCTTAGACAAAAAAAATGACAAGTGTACAGTTACCAGATTAAATTATTTATGAGCTGTGCATATCATAGATACACAGATAGATCACAGCTTTGTACCGCACCTTTTAATTTAAAAAGGCATTAGGGACAAAGACATATCTTTATTAAATTTGATTAGTGTTACAGAATAACGATTAACAAGTTTATGACGGCTAACACACGGCTGCTGACTTAAGCACAGTTCTGCTGTATTACTTACTCTGCATGTGCTGTCGCTTGCACAGCCTTGCGTTACGTTGACAAGGCGCTCCAGGGCATAGGAGCTCACTGGCGCGCCTATGGGATAGAGCTGCAGGCGCCGGGAGTTTATCCGCACGTCCTGGATGCATCCTTTGAAATAACCACCAAACGAGGCGCTGGAGCGCCGGTCTGTCAGTCCCCCGAGGTAAACCGCGTCTCCTGACCGGACCGGTGGCATGGAAACAGAGACCTCCCCCTGCTTCTGGGACGACAGGAACAGCGCCATTTGGTCCTGCTGCACTCTCACGGTTACGTGATGAAGCGCCCCGTCGCTCAGCGCCAGCAGTCCCGTGAGGCTCGGGGAACGATCGGCCCGGACTGTGGCTTTGCCGTCCTGCAGCCATAGCCGGAGGTAGGAGCCGCTGCTGTTGACGAGGGCGAGCAGCAGCCCGCTCCGCCTCCGGGTGCGCACCAGCATGCTGAGCGCGATGTCCTGTCCGGGGTCGTCGTCAATAGTGAAAACAGCATAGCTTTCCAGTTCTCCGTCCCCAAACCTCCCAGCGATATTCTCTGTGCAGAAACCAAAGTGCAGCTTATAATAATGTTCATCGGTCAGTTATTACTTTTCATACATTCTGGTTTAGCGCTCTAGTGTAATTTAATACTACGATTATAGACCGATACAAAATAATTTAATAACAATTCAAAGTTTATTTAGCCCCAATCTGTCCAGCATTAGAAAGCACTTATACAGTTAAATTTTGCATAAATCAGATTTAAACATTGCCCCGACCAATAGGCCGACTGGATGATGAATTGGATATAGCACGTCATAGTGACCATCTAAATATCATAGTTTTTATAAACAACATATGCCCACAATCCCGCTCATGACGCGATTCCATCATGAGCTTAGTTTTTAAAAAATATAAATAAAAGATACTGCTACAGTAAATGTTAGGTAAGACATGATACTTCTATTTTAAGGAACCATAATAATAAACTTGTTAGATAAGGAGATTAAGGACACTGCGTATTAACAGACTTAGTAAGTAGCGTAATACATCAGCAATTTTAAATGCTAGCAAGGCTCCAAAGTAACTTATCCTTGATCATATAAACTTCCTTGTCTATTATATGAATAATCTAAACAGCGATTGTGCACAATGCAACATCAATTATCCTGCAAACATGTTAAAATGATCCCTTAATCTTGCACCCCCTCCCAATTCTTCCTCTCTTTCTCGCTCCCTGCCTCTCGCCATCTCGCTGTCTGTCTGTACACAGTTGTACACATTTAAACCGCGCCACTAACGATGATAAATGCAGTCACTTTAGGGCACATGTCCACATGCAGAAACTCACAAACACAATCATGCTCTTGGGGCAACTAACAGATGCCTAATATCCTCACTGCCTGCCTCTCGACTGCTAGAGGACACTGGAGGACCCAGAGGAAACACAGCCGACCTGCGGAGAGCAGGCAGATTAGCAACCCTAGAAGTGTGACGCAACAGTGTGTCCTCTGAGCCTTTGTGCCACCAGCAGTAATATGAAATAGAAGGTCCTGGTGATTGTGAGGGTGGCTATTGCGGCTCTGTTAATGATAAGACTTCTCCTGGGGTTGATGTTCATCATATGAACTCTTACCCTCTGAGCAATCTTGCCCTTGAAAGGGACTGTCGCATTCGCACTTGTAGCTCAGCCACTGATTATGGCATCTGCCCCTACTCTGGCATGGGTCGTCCACACACCGGTTCCTCTCTGTGCACCCATGGGTGAGGCTCTCTGCGGACCCCTTCGGCCAACGGACCGGCACCAGTGGCACGTTGTTGATGCACAGGTCCCGCAGGCAGCCGATGAAATGCGGCGGGCCGGCTTCACCCTTCCCCCGAACCCCACCGATGAACATGCTATGACGTGTCAGTTGCAGCTGCGTCCGGTTGCTCTTCACAGCCATTTGGTTCTGGCAGTCGTCCTGACATGAGGAATCCAGTAGCCCAACACTTAGTCTTTCCTGCCCCAGGATGATCTCGACGGCGTGCCACCAGCCGTCGGTCACGTTCCGTGGCAGCGCCAGCGACGCTGCGGGTTCACTGTCCTCCAGAAGGCTGAGATGTAGGTGGCTTCTGAGCAGCTGCAGCCTAAGGAGTAATGCTCCAACATCCCACTGAAGCAGCAGTCCGTCACCTTGCAGGGTTCTGAAGCTGAGGGTCGAGTTCAGGTTCACTTTTGTATCTGGGGCTGATGTCTCAAGGTGGACGTAACCATTGGTCTCAAAGGAGAATGTGGTGGATTCTTGGCAGTAGGTGCCTGTGAAGCCACTAGGACATAAGCATTCGTAGCCATGCACTCCGTCACTCAGGAGAGGACAGCATGTTCCCCCATTATGGCACTGGCGCCCCCTAGAGCCTACCAGGACCTTGGTGCAATTCCGGCCTCCGTACACGATACCGTTTTGGTTCTCATTTGAACAGTGGCATGTGTAGCTGGCAAAACTCTTCTCACATGACCCTCCGTTCTGGCATGGGTTTGAATCACACACATCGGTGTCCTTGTCACATGAGGCACCTTCAGAAAAAGGTATTCAGATTTAAAAGCCTCCCGTTTTGCCAGGTTAAATAGCTAACCAGCAGGGAGTTCCACAAAACAGCATTCCCCAGTTAACTGGATAACTTAAGCCAAACGTGCAAACCGTCCAATAGGGAACCAGGTAAGTAACATTCCTATTGGACAATCCCTACATTTGGCTTAAGTTATCTGCTTAATGAAGAAATCCTGCTTTATGGAATACCAGCCTGGATTGGCCAGTTAAATAAAATTTCAGTAAATAAGGCTTAGCTATTCTAACAAAGCAAGCATAGATAAAGTAGAATATCCATAAATTATTTTAAATAATCAATTAGCGATAACTATTAAACATCAGATTATTCTTCTATAATTGATATTCATGATAGATAACAGGGATTAAAATGTATTTTGAACTAATCACAGAAAATAGTCATAATGTCTAGATATATAGCAGCATATCTAATATAGGTGACTGTTTTACAATCACATTGAAGTGTATTATATTTTTAAAAGAACCTTAACAGATAATATAAATCATGATTGTGTTCTTTATAATAATATGATAAAAAGAGGTAGAAAACCTGTATTGAATAAAATCAGTACTGGTACCTTTATTGAATAAAAGCAGGATCCACAGACAGCATGACAGTTTCTTCATGGTTGCACTAAGGTTCCCCCATAAATGCGTGTATCTTCCTTGACGTATATTATGCTGGTCATTTAATTTCACCTAACAGCTAATTTTTTAAAGGCTGCTGCCAGCTGTCGACCTTTCAGTCACCCGCGCGGAACCGGCGGCTCTAACGCTTTGGATCTCCACCCACCAGGCAGGTCTCTGCGATTAGGTTAATGCTCTAAACCTCTTACAAGCTGACCGTCCGCCAGGGTGACATTTATGGGCCATTTTTGAACAGCTTCACATGTCTTACCTGCAATTTTACAAAGACAAATAAGCTTTATGTACATAAATTACTTGTTAAAGAACAACAACAGCAAAAACATGGTAACACATTAGAAATGAGACACAGATGCTTGTTTAAAGATGGGTTCATGTGATCCTTTGAAAACAAAACTAGGGATTCTGCAGCAATCTGTGATTGGGAGGTGAGGAAAATATAAATGACTTGTATACTAGATTTCTTAATGAAACCCCACTGCCTTTACCACTGCCTTTAGAAGAACAAGTTGGGAGTTGTCACATATAAAGTCACATACAACAGAAGAGATGTGTAATATGATCACTTGGACATTTGGAGCGTTTCCACTGTGCAATCTGCTTTGCTCCCCAGTTTCAGGATCCACACATTCCTCAGCTGTAAAATAGATGCATAAGTACAGTAACAGTGGTAACAAAGTATTATGTAATGTCTTCTTTTTTAATGAAATATTTTTTCAAATGTACTACAATACCCATACTGCCACGCGGTCCTCGCTTGTGTGTGTGTGTGTGTGTGTGTGTGTGTTTGGGGGGGGGGACTTGTATCGGTATTTGGAAAACGCACATTCGCCGTAAAAATAAGTTCTCATAATTCCTAATGTTGCATACGGCATGATCTTTATGATACACGCTTTCGTTCTTTTAAAGCGTATACCATTTTTCATGCTGTACCAGTGGTAAAATCATGGATTTGGACAGAAAGCTTAAGTTAAGCGAGACAGCCAATGGCACGGCAGCTTATTCCGAGGTCTGGTATACGCTGGAAATAGGAAGGTGGGGTGCTTTGTTATATTCAGGAAATAATTTTCTTTATTTTAATAAACATTAATCGTACAGTTACTTTTATCACAGCTTAGTTTGTTTGAATGAATAAGGTAGGAAAATATTTACTTACATATATTCCCCGATCTTGCAACTTAGTTGTTCCATTGGTGGCTACAAGAGTCGGTTGTCAGTGCTCTCCCCTTACGGGGGGCCGTGGGGTTGAAATGGGGGTCCGCAAGGAGGGCAGCGAATTGTAAATGGCATCATTGTGGTCCTTGGCGACAGCAGTTTCTATAAAATTACTGTCTTACAACCGGAGCAGGGATCGCGATTTCACAGCCAAATATAACTTGTAAACATCGTTGTCGCTGATAAGGACACAGCTAGCTCATAATGTTAAAGACGATTATATTGTTGTTAGATAAAATATTGAATTCACCTGCTTCAGTGACCAGTGGCATATCACTTGAAGAAAAGTTGGACGATATCATTGTATAGTACGTAGCTAGCTAATCCAAATACCTCGTGAAAAATAGAGTTTTGCTCGCGGGTCACTGTAAATATTTCATGTCAATCATAAAACAAATAAATAAAGAATAGACCCATCCATCCATCATCTAACCACTTTTGCTCGTCAGTCACAGGGTGGCTGCCAGCCTATTTCAGGCAGTGTGGTGGTGCAAGACTGGAGTACAATCTGGATGGGGTACCAGCTGGGGCAACCCTCCTTTGTAAATATATTTAAATATATTAAAAGTGACAAGGAATTGTACTTGGGATTTTATTTGCAGACATGCTGCACACGTTTAATAAGAGGCATATACTTTTAATACTAGAGTTCTAAATCCATTGCTTTTGTCTTTGTGTGATTCTACCGTCTCTCTCATCTCCTCCACAGGAATTTATTCAGGGACTGAGTGATAGCCAGTAACCAAAATCTTTGTGTTTTCTTTCTCAGGGTAGTGAGATACGTTGTCAAGTATGAAGAGAAAAGCTAATCTTTCCAAGCTACTGGGTGGCAGGCAATGCAAAGAAAAGGCCCCGCGAGTGGAATCTGCAGCCCATTGCGGTGCAGTAATTCCAATTACTCCATCGGCTGCTAACCTAAATGATTCTGGCCAGTCTTCCATAGGGACGTCACAGCAAAGAAAGCACCTCGTTTCAACTCAGAATAATGGTGACTTTCTTCGATTTCTGAATGAGGACAGACAGAAGGCGTCGCTGTTTTGCGACTTGACCGTTAGCGTGAACGGGAAGCGGTACAGTGCTCACAAGGTGGTGCTGGCTTTTGGGAGCAGCTACTTCCACAGCAGACTGAGCCAGAGCCCCGATCTGAACGTAGTAACTGTGAACGACATGGAAGACTCAGCCTTTTGTCACTTGCTTCAGTTCTTGTACACATCAGAATTTGTGATCTTTGAGAAGGAGATTCCGATGTTGGTGGAGGCCGCCAGGTTTCTGGACATGACGGATGCTGTGAGGCTCCTAACCAGCAAGGAGGTCATGGACGCTTCAGCCCAGGTACAGCGAGTGACGACTGACGTACCGCAGAAGGAGGAGAGCAGCTCAAAGGTGCTGAGCGGGGGCAAATGCACCCACTGCAGCCGAATATTCTGCTACAAGAAGTCCTTGGAGAACCATTTGGCCAGGAGTCACAGTATGGCCGAAGGTTTGGAGGAGAAAGAGTGGAGCGCTGACAAAGTTGCCCCGCAAGTGACCAGGCGATCTGCGCGTAGGAGGAAATGCCCAGCTAAGTTGGAGGAGGGTGATAAGGACAGTGAGGATGTGCCTGACAAGGCTAGCCCGAGCATGTCCCACAGCGAGGAGGCGTCAACCCCGACAGAAGAGGAGAACGAGGAGCAGAAGGAGGAGGATGAACAGGACGAGGAGGAGGAGGGCGGGGAACCTGACGGAAGGAGTGAGTTCACTGAAGAGGACAGACCGTACGATGAAAACTTGCATGAAGCAGAGAAGAATCAACAGAATGAGAGTGAAGGAGAGGAACACAGCATTGGTGCTGACATGCCGGAGCAGCTGTATCCAGATGGACTGACGCCGCTCATAATTAAGAGTTCCAACAAGAAAACACTCAAGTGTCCTAAATGTGAAAAAACCTTTGACCGGGCAGGTAAGTCCTAAGCCAGCTATAGAATTCGAAATATGTATACATCCATAAAGGCAACTTCGACAGTCGTGGTCTATATGTTCTTGAAAAGCCTCCAAAATCTTTAATACTTTCTTGCATGAGCTTAATTTTGCTCTCTTCTTTCTTGTCGGAAAGTCACTCTTCTGCAAAGCATGTGTCGTGACGTTTCCAATGCCAGACTTTAGATGCAAAGAATGTTCTCAGGCATTTTCATCTCCATCTTTTTGCGTAGGAAAATACGAGAGTCACACGCGAGTTCACACGGGGGAGAAACCGTTTCAGTGCGACGTCTGTCACCAGTGTTACTCAACTAAGTCCAACCTCACTGTTCACAAGAAGAAGCACAATATTGGAGTGCCTTTTCAGAAGAAGGAGCACAGGTGTCCTTTTTGCAATAAGTTGCACGCCAGCAGGAAAACTCTAGCAAAGCATGTCAGGAGGTAGGTATCAGTCACTGTGAAAGAGCTACGAAGGGTCACGTCTGTACAAAACATTTAGTTATACTTCAATAAGCCTCTTGAATTAAAAAACTGGCCAATGCTGGCCATTGGCGTCCTGTGTAGCATTCATTTTCTTACCCGATGTCTTTCCAGAACTCGTGTCTGTGTATTACCAAGCTGCGTACTGAATATTGCTGCTTTTTCAGATTCCATCCTGACCACATTCAAGAGTTCCTTTCGATGAAGAAAAGAAAGAGTGAAACTTGGAAATGTGATGTGCGTGACTTTATGTTATAATGTACTTTAGGGTCTCTTGCTTTGAGCTGCATTTTTCTTGAGATGGTTATTGTTGGGCCATTATGGACTCAGCTACAGACTTATAGGTTTAATTCCCTGGTTCTGGGTGTGGACCTTGCATGCTCTCTCTCTTTTCTTTGTTATGGAGTGAAAACAAATGGATCTAACTTTTTTATTCCATTCTTCTTTAGAGCACCATGGCTGTTCATGGCTCCAAAGTGGACATAAAATATTGTAATATTAGCACAGTACAGTGTTATCCGTGTAACCATTGGTAGAGTAACCCTACTGATGCCCAGACTATGGTCACAGTTTTCATTCTGGCTGTAGCTGTGCATGTTTTTCACAATCGCTGTGTGTCATCGTTCCGGAATGCATGACGGTGTCCTTGCTATTTGATTGGTCAGATCTGCCATAGGTCCTTCACCCGCCGGCCACACCTGGAAGAGCACATGATCCTCCACTCGCAGGACCGGCCCTTTAAATGCACATTTTGCGACGACTATTTCAAGTCGAGGTTTTCGCGACTGAAGCACCAAGAGAAATACCATTTAGGTAATGTTGGTGCTTCTGCACGTCTGAAGAGAGTTTGTTCTGGAGTTAAGGAGGGCGAGTCATTTTCACAGTGGTCAAATATTTGTTCTTTTCAGGACCATTTCCTTGTGAAATTTGCGGCAGACAGTTCAATGACACGGGAAACAGGAAGCGTCATATCGAATGCACGCATGGTGGAAAAAGAAAATGGACTTGCTCCACTTGTGGGAAATCTGTACGCGAAAGGTAATGCTATGTTTGTAAAGCTTTTAAGTTACATTTTTAAACCTATAATAGAGAGGATTCAGTTTATATATTCATATGGTCATATATACTAAAAGAGGTAAGCCATTGTATAGTTTGTAAAACTAGTTTAATGTATCTGTCCGGCCGTCTTGTCGACAGTTAGATTCTGATAAGTTCGGAAAAATTATGATGTCCTTTGATTTGTAGCTAAGATTAGCATAAAAATATGTCCTGGTGATGACAGTGGATTGATTATTTCACCAATTGAATCAAAGTTTTGTGCTTCAGTTCAATGCAATACCATTTACTTTGTTAACAAAGGACTCCCGGTAATGAGAAAAATGTTTCGGGTGGAATTCAGCTGATTGATTTAGTCTTTATTGAAAATATCAAAACTCTTTTTTTTTTTTTTTTAGAACTACTTTAAATGAGCATATGAGGATTCATAGTGGAGAGAAACCTCATCTTTGCAGTATATGTGGCCAGAGTTTCCGGCACGGAAGCTCGTACAGGTGAGTTCAGGGGAACATGAGGGTGCATGCTTATGTAAGACAAAGGCTCGAGTGACTGATGGAAGCTGAAAATAAAAATCAGCAGAAAATTAATGACCAGAATCACAACAATCTAATGTTCGAGTTTCCTTTAATATTTATGTATTATGTCCATGCATCCGTCTGCGCATACGTCTGCGCATCCTTCAACGGTTCATAATTCTCAGCAATCTTTTTGTTGTCAGACTCCATCTTAGGGTCCATCATGATGACAAGCGGTACGAGTGTGATGAGTGTGGGAAAACCTTCATTCGGCATGATCACCTAACAAAACACAAGAAAATACACTCAGGTAAATACAGGCTACTGCACTGATGGCTGATCTCAGAGGTAAACAGTCTGGCGACCTCAGAACTCGGTAAATACATGCTGCTGCACTGATGACTGATCTCAGAGGTGAACAGTCTGCCGACCTCAGAACTCGGTAAATACATGCTGCTGCACTGATGACTGATCTCATAGGTGAACAGTCTGGCGACCTCAGAACTCGGTAAATACATGCTGCTGCACTGATGACTGATCTCATAGGTAAACAGTCTGGCGACCTCAGAACTCAGTAAATACATGCTGCTGCACTGATGACTGATCTCATAGGTGAACAGTCTGGCGACCTCGGAACACGGCTTCCGATGTGGGTGTCTTGGATTTGGTATATTCTCTGTCTTCCATGTCCCCCCCAAGTGGATCTAAATGACTCGCATTAACCACACTTTTGATTCTATTGTGGATAAGATGTACTTTTTTGCGAAAGGCAGATAAGTTTAATTCAGTCTGAAAGGCAAAATCGCCCAAAGCCTTTGCAAGAGGATTTGACAAATGTACTGAGTCTCCTGTTCCTTCCTGTTATGCTGTAATAATTGTATCTGTCTGTGCTTCCTATTTACATTCAGAAAACAATGTAACATCCTTCACATCTGCTGTCCCAAAATGTCACGTGATCTAATTGCACTTCCTGCATGTTTGGCATCTCATTTGTATATAATGAGGGTCTAAGTATATGCAGTGTGACGGCAAAATGAGCCAATCGCATCGCGCATGCAAAAGTGGTCCTCATCTTGCAAATGAACTGGTGGACGATCGTTTTTGCTGCAGGAGAGAAGGCGCATCAATGTGAAGAATGCGGCAAGTGCTTCAGGCGTCACGACCACCTAACGGTGCACTACAGGAGCGTCCATCTAGGGGAGAAGGTGTGGCAGAAGTAAGTAAAGCCGCACATTTTCCTAAATGACCGTTTTCTCCTGCTTCACTTTAGCTGACCTGTTATTAATGTCATCATAAATAACAACTGAATTTTGCTGTGGAATAGGTACAAGGCAGCACTGCATCAGTGTGAAGTCTGTAAGAAGGAATTCAAAGGAAAGTCCAGCTTGGAGATGCATTTCCGGACCCATTCAGGTAACGCAGAAACAGACTGGTTTCTTTTACAGAATACGCTGTTCCGGCACAAGGGGCCACTCGTGGCCGTCACGGTAACCATTGCTGTCTCCACTCTGAAGGCGAGAAGCCGTACAGGTGTCAGATCTGCAATCAGACGTTCAGGATAAAGAAGACGTTAACGAAGCACATGGTAATTCACTCGGACGCGCGGCCCTTTAACTGTCCGCACTGCAGCGCCACCTTCAAGAGGAAAGACAAGCTGAAGTATCACACAGACCACGTCCACGGAAGTAGGGCGGCAGAGCTGGCCAGCGCCGAGCCGGGCGAGGACAAGGCGTACCAAGATAAGATGTATCCGCCCGAACACGGCAAGGCATACCCGTCTGAGCGGAAGGCCGTCCTCCAGGGGGCGGGTCCCGACACCCGCGTGCCAGTTACGCTCGTCCCAGTTCCGATGCCAGAGGTCTCCGGCCAATCGAGTCTCGGGGACCACGCCCCCCATGGTATCCTCCAGACTCAGTCTGAGGGGCAATCAACATCTGAATACCAGCCAGCTGCCGATCTCGTTTTCTTAGAGAAATACACTCTCACCCCTCAGCCGGCCACAATCGTTCACCCGGTGCGATCTGACCAGATCCTCGATCCCAGAGAACCTTCTTATCTGGGTACTTTACTTGGACTGGATGCAGCTGCCCAGGTGCAGAACATCTCAAGTGCAGATCACGGCCATTGAATCCTGCACAGATATTTCTTTCTGCTGTGTAAATGTGTTGACAACTGTACATAGGTTTTTATGTCATTTTTTCGGTAAATTCTTTATGGAAAGTGAAAGGTTGATTCTGGTCATTTTAACTTGGCCTCATTCTGTATCTCTGTCCAGCTTTAATTCCTGCAGTTTTATTCTTGCAGGGGCATGAATTTCTTCCAGAAGAAACCGGCAACACACACAACTCAATTTATTACCAGTTTTCTGAGTTTATCATGCATCATTAATTGTATTTAAAAGTAAAATGTGGGTTTTACCATAACTCAAAAATAAACATTGATTGAAATAATCTTCTATTGTATTCTGTGTATTTGTAGCAGAATGTTACAGTAATTAAATAATTCCTGTCAGAATGCAGTTGGAAAGTACCATGGTTGTAGAGATACACTGGATGTTTTCAGGGACACTGAAATCTTTTAGATTTAAATCACGGTAAAATGATGTGTGCCAACCTGGTCCTCGGGGACTCGGACAGTCCACGTTTTACTGGGAGCTGGGAGGGAGCAAAAACCTGGACCACCCCAGGAGTCTGGCTTGGGAAACACTGTTTTAGACCGATTTGTTTGATTAGAATCATTTACTACTGCCCAGGGTACACTGTAAACTCCCGGGTTATTCCCCAACGCCGGGTGAGAGTTTGATTTTCTAGGCCTGCTTTTGTCAATGCCGCTATATTTGATCTTAAAAACATTTGCATTTAAAAATTTCCTTGTCTTGGCCACATTTCAGGCCGCATATTTCCTGTCATCGTTACACTGATAGACCCATTTCACGCATTTTTAATTTATATTATTCCCATAGCGTAGTTTTATACACAGTCCAGCCTTCTTAGCTTTATGCTTCCACAACTGTTAACTTTATATGATTATTCCTGCCAGTAGGGGTTGCTAGGGTATGCTAATGATGTGCCACAGTGAAACTGCCTTTCACACATTTCTCACTTAGTGGTTCGGTGCCACCTACCCTTGAGTTTACATTAAATGTGGGTTTAATCCCTAAACACTGGTAGAAACACAAAAGGGAATGATCTAGCATTCTCACTGTCCTCTTGCGTTTACTAGTCAAAGAAATTGTCTTGCAGAACTTTAATGCCAAAGCACATTACATTGTACATTAATAAAAACTTTTAAACTGCAAACACTCAACAGAATGAGTAAAAGAGATGGAAAACATATATACACACACACACACATATATATATATATATATATATGCACACACACACACACGCACACACACATATATATATATATATATATATATATATATTTTTTTAATAGTTGCTTTTTTGTAAAATCACGGCCAAAATAATGAAAATAAATTATAAAGCAAAAGCACTTCTGTATGGTAAGGTTGGACATCATCAGTAAACTATCAATAAATAAATGACCTAATTCATGGATGCATGGATATATGATCACCTGTCATATAAATTCATGAACTTTGGCTTAAAACAGTATCGATGCAATATAACACTTACCTTTTCAGATATAATATCGTTTGCCTGAAAAATAAATTGAGGAGTATGATACACGAGTAGTGAACAAGTTTTAAATTACCATGTAAAGCAAAAAATTAGGTGTTAGCAAAACTTTATTAGTTAAAATGCATTGGTCTTAAAAATGAACTGGTCTTATGAATTTCAGTAAAAAATAAACAGGCGTTGTTATTAATTTAGGCAACAAATATTTTCTGTGATGGAATAAAATCAGAGCTGACAGAATAGAAAAAGATATGTGAATTGCTGACTGCAACTGTATCCTAAACATTTTGTAATATAAGATTTTTTTGTTATTTATATATTAAACTAATGCATTGCTGTGATATTATTTTCCAAATCATAATTATTTTAAATTATTTTTTAAACACTGAAACACAGAAATTATTTTTTAATCACTGAAAGACTGATGGATGTCTTCATGAAACTTTCATGGTTTGACTCTGGAAACTCTGCAATAGTTTTTGCATAATTTTGGAATAAGATATAAATTAGTCAGTAAAGATTTACAATAAGTGTACCTTCATGATGCATTAATAATGCATTCATGGAACATTAATAAGCGGCATGTAAGCATACTGTAACATGCGTCTATGAATGTATTAGAAATGCATTATAAAAGTGCACTTAATGTAGATCATTACCGACTATCCTAATAAATCATGTGATCACGGTTCATGGTGTTCACGGTTTTTCAGCAGCTGTCAGAGAAAAAATAAGAAGCTGATAAATATCATTGAACTTACATCCTGTGAAGGTCACTTTTCCATTTAAACAGTGTCCTATGCCCGTGTTTAACCATCCTTCAATGTAACGGTAAGTTCCGTCTATACAACGGAATTGTTCAGTGCTGTCCTCTGGAATATAGACAGTCGGCTCCGGAGACTGAAGATTATATATGGCAGGTATTGATGATACTGAACAGGGAGCTGGTAAGAATTGTCAAACAATAAGCAATATTATGATTAAATGTTAAATAAGCATCAACAAAAAATTATATACTTTCTTTTGACTGAAAGAAAAATACTCACGTAAACACGTTGGACGTTCATTCCACTGGCCATTTCGACATGCTACATCCTTCGAGCCCCTTAATGTATAACGTCTGTTACACTGATATGTCGCTTTTATTCCGTCATTCCTAATCACATCACCACCATCAATCCTTGGAGGTGATCCACAACTTTGACCTAGTGATATAATGAACAGTGGTATCTCAGTTCTCGAACTCATTAGAACCCGAATATTCTTAAAAGACGAACCAACCAGTTCAAAACCTTTTTGGTGTGGCATGACGATTAAATATCTCCTAAACAAACAACAAATAAAACTTAAGTACAATATAAATATTAATTCTGTAAATTTTCATGACGACAGCAGTTTACACATTATGACATGATGTCATCACATTATATGTACAGTAGTCCTGCATACCCACAGTCTCATTTATCTGCGGTTTAGCAAGGTCTGGTAAAGATTGTGTGTAACAGTATGTTTCTTTGATTGTTCCTTCGTCCTTTGAGGAGTATAAAAAGCGTGATTTTCATTGCGCCATCATCCCTTGATACATGATATTTTTTCATTGCTCTATCGTTTCTTGAGAATTCAGAGGGGGTGTACAGTTGTCTATTCTACAGTACTGTATAACTGGACATGTGCACTGTACTTTATTATTACTGCTTTTAACACTGATAATGTTTTATTTTGCTTAATTTATCATTACCATCTGTAATTCCTGAAAATCACGCCCATATGGGGTCCACGGATAATTTGCCATCATCCTCAGTTTTGGTTATCCATGCAAGGTCTTGGAATGTATCACCCACGGATTCAGAGGGACTACTGTACTCAGGAAAAACGTTAGAGATCATTAAAGTCAATAAAGAATTACTACCCACCAGGTTTACTCTGCTCGGTTTTGCCCGCTTCTCTTATGGGACCTATAAAGTTTCATAAATATTGATTATTGTTGCCACAGCGCATCTCCTGTGAAACTCACATAGTTGATTCAGCATTTAGACTTCTTTAAATGTCTATTTTGTTTCCAATTACGTCATTCTTATTTCGCCCTGAACATGTTGCCGGTTCTTCCAGTAAACGGTGAATCATGTTTCCTGTAGTCCAGTTGCCATGACAGATCATGTCTTCTACTGTAGTAGTAGAACCTCACTGCTCTAGTCATGAATTATTTTAACTATTCAGAAGACTTCATTATAATCACATCTATAATCAAATTTTTACATATGGAAAAGTTCTTCAAAAATAACATGTGAGTCTTCTATATTTTACCCAAGTCATATAAGCTCTTAATGAGACACTCAAAATAAATATACAATTCATATTAACTTAATGTCATTAGACATTTAATCTTTATTGATGGAAAATACATATGAAATAATGTACCGTCAAACATATAAGTCCTATCACTCATATAAGTCACCATTAATGCATGTAACTACTTGTATCGTGTTTGAAGATCTATTCATTATACTTACGGAAACAAGTAGGGGGATCAAGTTGGAAGGTCCACTGGCCATTATGACATATTACCTTCTGGGACCCAGTCAATACGTAACCAGGGTCACACTGATAAGTAGCTTCCATTTTATCAGTACTCTGGCTTATCACAAATCCATTTCTCACGACAGGAGGTTCTCCACAAGATACACCTAAAAATGGAAATATTAGTATTGTAAGAAAGCCAATTAATATATTTAGAATCCTACTTAAACATGGAAACTATATTCAGGAGGAGAAGCGGACTGGCACAAAGCTGCTCTTCATACCAGGCCTTGATAGGAGCGCACAAACACAACGATTACATGGAGAATAACCGGGCAGTCAAACGCGGGGAGGTTACACACCAGACGGGAAGGTTCACACCGGGACAGTCATTATACAACACTATATACACGCAGCTAAGGGAACACATGATGCTCGGGAGCACAAATGTTTACGCTAACAAACACATACAGCTACTTACAAGACAATTATACTGGCTATGTACACGGCCTGCGAGCGTGCCGGGATACGTTAATCCCACTGCGAGAGTGCCGGGATACGCTAATCCCACTGCGAGCGTGCCGGGATACGCTAATCCCACTGCGAGCGTGCCGGGATACGATAATCCCACTGCGAGCCTGCCGGGATACGCTAATCCCACTGCGAGAGTGCCGGGATATGATAATCCCACTGCGAGCGTGCCGGGATACGCTAATCCCACTGCGAGAGTGCTGGGATACGATAATCCCACTGTGAGCGTGCCGGGATACGATAATCCCACTGCGAGCGTGCCGGGATACGATAATCCCACTGCGAGCGTGCCGGGATACGATAATCCCACTGCGAGCGTGCCAGGATACGCTAATCCCACTGCGAGCTTGCCGGGATACGCTAATCCCACTGCGAGAGTGCCGGGATACGCTAATCCCACTGCGAGCGTGCCGGGATACGCTAATCCCACTGCGAGAGTGCCGGGATACGCTAATCCCACTGCGAGAGTGCCGGGATACGATAATCCCACTGCGAGCGTGCCGGGATACGATAATCCCACTGTGAGCGTGCCAGGATACGCTAATCCCACTGCGAGCTTGCCGGGATACGCTAATCCCACTGAGACCCGTGGAGCAGTCATTTGCTGGTGTTTGTATGCTCCGCCATAATACTCACGCGAACAAACTGGAATGTCAGTCCATTGTCCCTTACTGCACGTTGCTTTGCTGTTCCTGTTAAATCTGTACCCTTCGTCACACCGATAAGTAGCTTCCTTATGAGTGTGATTAACCAGAGTTGCATGTTCTACTTCTTCAGGATTTACACACCTTTTACCTAAATGGAGGGGAAAAATGTCACCACTGATGTAAGATTTTGATTGAGTTATTTGTTCAATAAGAATGTAGCATTTGCTGCTAAATAAGTCAGATGTTTTCTTTAGTAAAGAATGCTGTCGGTCACAGCCATGCCATACAAATCTGTTCACTGTTAAGTCAAACCCAACAACCCACTGAGGGAGGGAGAGAGAAAGAGAGAAAGAGAAAGCGAGAGGGAGGGAGAGAGATTGAAATCCCAAAGTAACTTCTCATAATTGGGTTAAAACTCCATGTTTGAGGTCCCCCAATCTCCCCAATCATCATCAATCCATCAACCATTCTGCCCTCTAGAGGCAACTCCCAAGCACACCACCACAATATGACCACAATTGACCATAAAACGATACCAGGACACTACCTATGATACCATGAAGACTTCAGATTGAAACAAACATCAAGACAGAGGATCCTGTTTTTAGAATGTGGCCCTCAGCCATTGTCAGAACACAAACCCAGCGATAGTCATGGAGCATCAACGGAAGCAACGTCAGCAATCCCACCCAGACACTGACCGTACTGAAATCTTTCAAACTGTTTTATTGAAATAATGGGTGTCATGCTCTCCAGGCCAAGGAAGAAAGGGGCCGTCACAATTGTTACTAGGCGTGTAACAGTTCATTGATTCCAATTGATATATCGACTGGTAAGGTCATGATGCAATATAATTGATTCAATTAACAAATATCCACTCAAACTAAATCTGTGAAAAAAATCTCACACAAAGCGATCTAGAGCCTGACCTTTGTAGAGCGTGGACATTTTACATTTTATTTTTGTAGTTTAGTACAACTATATTCCTAAGTTTTCAGAGCAAGTTATGCAAGTACACAAGTTGTTGTTTGTGTTTTTGATAGTTTTTAACATTTAAAAACACTTAATATAGTTTAAGATATCCTGCTGTTAAAATGAAAAATGAAACATTTAGAATCACAATGGCTATAAAATCAATGACATATGCTTTCAAAAAAATCCCAGTACGACTCAAAGTGGTGGTGCCCAGCTAATTTTAGCTTTTGCATTTTAATAAACACAGAAACAAAATCGTCCGTCCGTCCATCCATCCATCCATCCATCAGTAAAGGGTGACGGGTTACTCTGGAGTTTATCCCAGCCCTGAAGCATTTGGCAGGGACCACCCCCAACGGGATGCCTGTCCATTGCAGTGCAGCCACATAGTCTTTCCCACTTGCACACACCCTGGGAAAGTTAACTTAATTGCAATGTCTTTGTAGCAAGAAGTTCAATGTCGAAAAACGTAATAAATAATACTTACTCTCTACACATTGAGGAATCAAGCTCCATTTTCCATTACGACAAACAATATTTTCATCCCCTTGAATTTCATATGATTCACGACAACCGAAGGGCAGTTCTGATCCGTCGGAGTACGTCTTTTTATATCTGCCAAGAAATAATCCATCTTTTACACGAGGTGGAGGATCACAGTCTTTACCATATGCTGTTCGGAAGATGAAAAACAGATGGAGTAAATTAAAACAATTTGGTTTCTTTTCATTTTCTTTTAATTTACAGTAGTATATAACACAAATTGTCATTCCCTATTTTTGACGATATATGCAGAACAATAGATATCTCTCACACCTTTAAGGGAGAACTCTTACCACTTTTAAATGCTGTAGATGAAATGTAAAGCACAAGGAATGCACATAATTGTATAACTTCCATTTTCTTCTGAATTCAACTTCTTCTTATTGCTTCTCAAGATGCGCCACTGAACTGCGACCTGCCAGGGAAATCAATGAAGCTTAAATACTCTGAAAGGTTAATCATTTACTACTATTTAAACAGAACAGTATTCACAGGAGTGAACTGTTGCCAAATGTTACCCTACAGCAACACAATTCGATATCTGTCACTTATGCATGCGGTGCTTTTGATCAAATGTCAACATATAGTGTGCGAAAGTAGCCACTGTAATTGTTTATAGTACAATTTATTTACAATAGATAAACCTTTTTATACAGAAGATGATCATACAGATCAGTAACATCTGAGCAGATCAGACCTCAGCAGGGTTTAGATCAGCTCTGCAGGGGAATTAGTTCTACTCATTGGTAGAGGATGGTAGAGATTAGTGTGGAGGGTCTCAGATAGTGTGCTGTTCAGGAGACAGAGCAACGTTAGGAAGCTTCATCAAAGGCCATGCATGTAACGACCTTGGAAGCAATCAGATATCCGTCTTTCCTCAAATACTGTGTTGCCTCTTGAGAAACTCTGTACCTCAGGGTTCCTGAATTGCTGGCTAGCCAATATGAAATGTATGTCAGATTATTATTCAAATATTAAAAATATATAAGAAAACTGATTTTCCAGATTATGACTAAATAATTACTGAATGATCCTCACCAAGTCAATCAGCAGAACCTGTCAGTCATGTTCGATTACGTCATCTTGCTGATTTTGGCACTTGTGTGATACTCATGTGGTGAGTTTTTGTTTAAAATACATCACTTTTGAGACGATAGGACTACTGCAGGAGTAACATTCGGTTAATTGCAAATTGTGCTTTCATAAAAATGTCTTGCATCACTTTCTTGGATTTCTTTGTTTATTAACTTCTTTTTTCCTATTATGATTAAGTTTCCTGCAGGAACAGATGTAAAAGTTGTTTTTTACCCACACAACAACTCCTGGGTAGGCACATGTAGTGTTAAAATACATTGAATTACAGATAGCAAAATGGCTTTAGGTTTCTCCTTTAAAATGTGAGGCATTTAGTGTCAAAAATGTGCTTTGAAAGTTTAATAGATTTTTACCTTCTCGTAGAATACAAGGTTGGGCCTCTTCTAGCAATTTGTTCTGTGAGCCATTGTTGATGATACCATATTTTAGGAGTAGTTTAATATCTTTGAAATTAACCTTTGTCAACTAAATTTGTCCTAATGAAACAAGCAGTGAATATTTATCTATATCCAAGATCAGAAGCAGGTTACAACTTTAACAATCTGTAGCTGGGGATTCAGATTGCACGTTTCCCCAGTTTTTCGCTTCAAATTTCTTCTGCAGTTGAAAAACATGTATTTAGGTGAATGAGCCTCTCTAAGTTTTCCAGTGATACAGGGTGGGGGTTTGAGATGTTACACTATTCAGTTTGTAACAGGTTCATATCAGTGTGCTGATAGGATTAAGTCCATCTAAGGACATTATCTCCTCAACCTGCTCAAACACAGACACAACGTCTAGATGATTTACAAATAAACATAAATACAATCCTGCTCTGGCAAAGACTGTCACCGGGCAAAGGCTACAAGGTTTTTAACATCACTTCTGGGAATAAATGAACAAAAATCTATTAAGCACACAATATGTTTGCTGTCCTTCAGTCATTCATTGAACAGCAAGGTCAGAGTCCGTTTCTGTGGACTGGTGACTATATTTCTATAAACAGCTGGCGACTGTACGCTGCAACGTTTATTGTAGATGTTCACAAGTGAATAATCCATCAGCATGGATCCATCTCTGCTCCTGGCTGATGTCCTGGTTCATTTCGTTGTTGCACTCCTGCGTTATGGTGTATGGACCATCGTTAGCCACCTCATCTGCAGGGACCCAGACGTATGCAGGATTCTAGAACACAATGCAACCCGCCCACTACAACACTTATCTAATATTAATTGCTCATTGTGGATCATTCGCTCTGTAAGAGACAAATCACTTCTTGTCAATGACATGGTACTTGCCTCTAACTCTGACCTTACAGAGACCTGGCTTAGATACACAGACACAAACTCTAGTTTTAGTCTTCAGTCGGGTCAAAATTTATTTATAACTATGATGGAACCAGTCAGTTTCCTTGTGTAGGGGGTGGGGAGGCAAAACTGCAATAATAAAATTAGTTTAACAGTGGGGAATCATTTATTTCCCAATTACCCAGTCTAGCTTAAACCCAGCACATGCAAGCAATATTAAAATTGTAGTGCAACATTTTTTATTGTATTTTTTTTTTTTTAAATGTAATATCTTTAGAACTGAATCCTATAGGTGTCTGTAGTTAGTCTGCAGAAATCATGCATAGGCACTCACAGGAATATACACTGCTCAAAAAAAATTAAAGGAACACTTTGAAAACACATCAGATCTCAATGGGGGAAAAATCATACTGGATATCTATGCTGATA
>JABFEB020000043.1:7387510-7397660 GCA_019775895.2 Stomatorhinus ivindoensis
GAACAAAAGGGGGGGGCAGACTGTCGTGGGGGAGGGGGGGGCGACACACACCCCTTACCTAATGGAGAGTTTCTGCACCAAGAAAACCAGGCCCTCCATGCCAATAAACATGTGCAATAAATAATAAAATATATAACTCAAGATTTTAGTAGTTGCCCTATAATACTGACGCGTTATCATGCCTTGGAGAGACCCGCACGCACATGCACATGACAACATACACAAATCACATTTTAAATAAATAAAAATATATACAAAAGCAAAGTCTCTCCACCCCTTTGAAACTAAGCATCTCTCTAATGCTCACATCCCTCTGCTGCTGTTCTTCCTTCTATAACAAACTACAAAGAGCCCATTTTTGTCCCATTTGTTATTTTAAATGCACAAAATGTCTCGTTTTGTATCTGGAGATGCTGGCGCTGTGTTTCTTACGGCATCATCACGGCCGTTTAGGTGAGTGTGAGTCTTAAGCATCAGGCTCAAGATCCATCTGGGCAGAATCCACTAATACCACCCAGGGGTAGGTTCTCAACCTACACTGCAGTATTGCAAGGCTGTGTGAGAAAATGTGCTCTGGATGAATTTCATATTGCCTCCTTTTTGCAGTTTCAATTATGAAAATCATTATGAGATATGAAGACCTATTACAGCACTGTATTTTTCCACAGACTGCCAAATTTCATCCATAATTAAATAAATTGTGTGCAAGAGTTTTAGAGTGATTATACAATAATTAAACAAGCAATTATTGAAAAAAAAACTTGTGTCTAAGACAGCCAGCTGCTAATATGACTAATGATTGACAGCTTATCTGTTCCAGGATGACAGCTGAAACTGAATAAGATACCACAAGTTTGCCATTTGCAAGCAATAAGTGCAAAGTCATTTTAGGTTAGGGTCATATTCTCTGAGTATATTGTAAGTGCAGTGATGGTTATTAGACGAAATAAGCTATTGTGAGTGGTATTACAATTTGATGATTTTATTGGTTATAAAAAAGGAGACAGGGTAGGGTATTAGAGCGATGAAACCTATATATTTAAAATATTTAATATAAAAATAGTACATAAAGTGCTCTTATAGTGATGTGGCTTTGCACTGAGTATTCGCTGAGGGTAATACATTTTTCTCATTTGAATTAATCCCTACACACTATAAAGGCAATTCTTTTGTGCTGGGAGAAAAGAGGGCTTGCAAAGGCACCCTTCGTGCCCGTTTCTCAAACGTCTGGCCCTCCTTTCTCATTCAAAACCGTTTATCCTTCCCTTTTTCTCCAGAAGAAAGTCCGCTGACAGCATGGTCTTCCCTCAGGAGGGTTACCTTTGAAAGCACTGTCAGACCTCCACCTTGCCTGGCGTCTGCGCTTAACTCAGCCGTACACATTCACCCGGCTGTCAGCAGCACGTGGTTTCCCAGCCCTTTGTTCCTCTGTAAGGACGGAATGTAAAAGCAGAGAAGTCATTTTTCTTTTTTCCCCATGCATTGTTTAGCGTCGTTCAGTTTGGGAAGCGCTCCATACTAGTTCATTTTTATTTGTTTACACGTATAGGTCAGGTAATGCATTTAACTGGAGTGGCTCTTCCATAGGCGCATTATTTGCGGAAGCAAGTAAAAACACTAAACTAGCTGAGGACATTACTGGCTGCTACAGGCTGACACAGCGAAAGGCCAACAATAACGTCAGGTGTAACAACACAGATGGAAGTCTTTAAGCATGCTTGTGTGTTGGGGGGAAGTTGACAGCAGAGATGGAGATTTCAGATCCAGATAGTACAAACCCAGATCAGGATTTTGTTTCAACCAGCCATTTGAGTATAGAGAGTCACAGTCACAGAGTATTGAACCAGTTTGGTGAAACAAAATACTGGGGTGGATTTGTACTTTTTGGATCTGAAATCTCAACCTCTGGTTGCCAGTCATTTAGTGCTGGACATGGAGATATTTTTCCCACTATGAGTACCATGGAAATAATAATAATAATAATAATAATAATAATGATGTTAAAATGTCAATTTATTTTCAGTACACTTGTAAAATTCTTGCTAAAGCATGTACACCCATGCAAAGAAGGGTGCTTTTCAAAAAATAATGTAGATTGAATTTAATTGAACAGCTGACATACCAGTAAAAGTGAAATGCTGTGTATGAGATCTTGTTGATTGGCTGGCAGAGATAAAGGCCAACTGTAGCAGTCTGACCACTTCTGCGAGAGTCAGCGGAAAGAAGTCACTCTGCCTTTGAACTGGAGACAACGGCATGAAAAGTGGACGCGAGTCCGAGTGAAAAGCAGAAAAGTTGTCTTTGCTGAGCGTGGGCTGCACCTCATTGTCCATGGCTTTGCCAGAGGAAATTCCCTTTGATCTGGTGGTCGACTTGCATAGCCAATAGCATTGGGTCGATTGCGGTTATATAAAGGTCTACAGTATCTGTTATTTCGATTTTGTTTTCAACCTATCAAATTTACGTGCAGTATAGACATAGGATAATGAACAAGATAGCTGAATTTGAACAAGTAGTATTAGTACTACTATCAACAAATATCATACGACGAAAAGGATGTGCTAGATACAAAGGAAAAAAAAGAAATGTTTAAAAGTAATGTAGGGTTACAGTATATAAAGCAAAATCAATACAGTTAAACCTCAACTGCAATGGCTTGGTGCCCCATCCTGAGTTAGCAGCTCCAAACCCCCCCACCCTGAAAGGGACAAGCGGTTAGAGAAAATGGATGGATGGAATTAAACCTCAGCTACAAATAACCCTAAATGTTTTTCATGCGAGAAATAAATCTATAAATACGAATGGATCCACATGAATTTAGAGGCCGTGAAATTTATGCTGCTCCTAATACCGCTTCCCACAATCTAAAAGTGTTTACTTCATGTCACAGAACACGGTGCTCTAACTTCAGTAGTCATTAAGGGAGAAGGACAGGGGACCAAGTTTTGACAAAGGGGACATTTAGTGGCCCTGAAACAAGCACATCAGCAAATGCAGCTGAGAATCCCAGCTCATGCATTCCAGAACACGCAAAAGGCTATTACTCCCTTCAGTCTTTAGTGGTATCTAATACCTTCTACTGTTCTCAGCTGACTAGAATAAACTCATTGTTATGGATAGTCAGACTGGAGCCGACGTTCTGGTACACAGAATGTGCAAAAGCAGCTGTTAATCGGGACCCGTCGGAAACAGGGAAGCTCTCAGAAGAGGGGTTTCAGGTCCAGCAAACAGGCAAGTATTGCAAAGTAATAAAAAAAGAAGCTGCAAAGTGGATTGAAAGCGGCCACTGAAGCCTTCAGCGGGTCGTCTTTGATCAAGTGAATATCGGGCACTTTGCTGAGCCAAAGAACTGCCTGCTTGCATATAATCCGGATCTAACCCTAATCAGAACGTGTTTTACATGATGGTACATGTCATGGTTTGGAAAATCAGGAATTTTGAATACAAACAAACAAACGTAAAAATTACTTCTATTTGCATTTAGTCTAAATCTATTATGTAGCAGAAAATATGTCCTAAATGAAACAATGTTGTCAGATTGAATAAGTTGGAATTTATTTTCATCCTCGTCTGATGATAATAGCTATAATTGTATGTTTGCCCACTGTGCTTTTAACACGTCAGGGCTGATTTTCTTCCCTTACCGATTTCCACACTTTCCAAATGAAACCGCAACATCGGTCTGGCTGCTTCCCTTTCTAAACAGTGAAATAATATCCTTAGTGAATATGCTTCTGAGCCCGATTTGCATCTCAAAGGCGTGTAATCTTTTTACATGATGTGACTCTACGGAAGCATCTCTGCCGAGCGAGTATATATGCTCTTAAACGTGCATTGTTGGTGCTCCATGTCAGCAATATCATGGGTAAATCAGTGAAGAATTACAACGAATCATAATGCTGGATAAATGGCTGTTTCTGCCTGTACAGATAGGTTTGAAAGTACAGCATCAATTGCATTTCATGCTTTCGTACCCACTAAGCCTGATTAATATGTATGTAATCAACAAGAACGAAGTTCTGCCCTAATTATAGTGGTGTCTTCCTTTGGGAGATTGGGTTTTAATTAGGAATCAATGCAATCTCAAAGCCGGATCAGAACAGAGTTCGCACCATCCTCCTGCGTGGTTCCACCTGATAGCGCTGGACGTGCTGGAGTAGAGGCTGCTCTGGGACAAATACGCGAAGCTGCGAGTGGTCTTCGGGCGTCGAATATTCAAAATACATTTCAGGCCCGCAGCTCCCCAGAAAGAAAAATGTCAATATCCCGGCAATAAATGAAAAGTATCATGATTACGCTGAAGAGGACAAAAGAATAATTAAACCAGGCAAGTATTCAAGTTGAGGGCTCGGGATATTGAGAGAGACTTCCTTTCTGTAGATCTCCTCCTATTAGCATAGAAATTTAATCAATGGTAAGAGCACAAACCAAAACTGTTCACATGGCTGTACATCTAACGGAGCATAAAGATTTGTGGTCTGAGAAAAGCACCAAACTACCAAAGCTGTCTACATATTAACCTGAACCCAGGAAGGATCAACCTCAATTTCAACTGGCCATCCCCTTCATATGAGCATTTAAATGTACCCAGCATGCTGACCCACATGGACGACATCAAGAGCTTGCAACACCGTGCAAGATGAACGCAGTCAGACACAATACAAAACTGTGTCCTAAAAGGCCTGCATCTGCATCGGCCTTTTAATCCAAACTAATGTCAGGGAACGGCTGAAACCGTAGTCATTTTTGTATGCACTTCGACAGACAATATTTGTATTTAAACCTACTTTTTTTGTTAAAATGAAAAACTGATCTTTCGACAAAATCTATTTCAAAACGAACAAAGCAATACAACTTTAAGTTAAAGTAGTCATAAAAAGTACATAACCACATTTTCCCTTTCCAACATTTGCCCAAACAAATTCGAAATCTGCCACCTTGTTTTCAGCCGTGATGTACATTCATGCCCACATTGCGCCTTTACTAATCTCTAAGACGGCACAAAAAAGTTAATCATTTTGTAACCTTATCTTACTTATTACTATTTACATTCACATGTTTAATTATCTACATATCTACGGCATAACTCAAAACATGTTTATTCATCCCCAGTCCAAGTAGAGGATACCAAAGGCCCAGTCTCAATCGAGAATCAAAATATATTTTTATATGACAAAATTTGCTCCCCCCCCCAATTAAATATTTACCACGATCTATGTGGTTCTGCCCATCCGATGAAAGCTCTCTGTTTCTCGGAAGCTTCTGGAAGTCATCACTGGCAGCAGTTTTTATACAAACAGGTTTCACCGCAACATGACGCTCTCAAGGCGAAGAGGCACTGCGTGACCAACATGAGATGCGTCCCATAAAAAGGGACATACTGGCAGAATCTCGGTGACTGTGTGAGGTGCACGGGCCAGAGCGGAATATTAAGAGTCTGTGCTTGTGTAATTACCTTGCCGGAGACCACCTCTGCAAATGCTATTGCTGTTTATATACTAAGGCTGGCTGACTCAGTGAATCATATTTTCCACAAGTCGTTGTTAATATTTAGCTCCCTTTCAGAATGTACTATCTATTTTTGAAGGATCTGCATTTATAAGGCTCTATTTTCCGATACAAAGTATCACTCAAATTCTGAAAAGGTTTGCCGTTATTCCTCCAAATACTAATCCTTTCACTCAAGGCCACACACACACGAGTGGCAGGCTTTGGAAAAGCTCTGTTATTCACATGTGAAAATCAGCCCTATTCACACTTTACAGATATAATGGTTTATGTTAGAGTTGTGGTTGGAAAGGATGCCCCTGGAATCTGGAATCCTTGACTGTGATGAGAAAAGTACCTCAAGTGCATGCTAAACTGCCGAATGGGGTTATGTAAGGAGGGAGGTGTGGATATTCTGGGGTGGAGCTAAGTCAGGTGACAAGAATAATCATTCGCTTCATCTCTCCCTAACAACCATAGAAATCAGGTTTCTGTTTTTCTTGCGACCCGGATGACTTGCACGCTTTGAGGTGCTCAAGCTCACTGTGGTGAGATGATCTCATACCTTCATTTTTTCCCCCATTAAACCTGTCATTAAAGTCCTTGCTTTTGCCGACCATTTTTGTGTCACATGGTCCTATTCTATGCCTGAAGGAAGTCTGTGTGTGTGTGTGTGTGTGCCTGTATGTATGTGTGCATGCTTATATGTAACTGCAGTTCTGAGACAAATTATGAGATCACATTTGTACAAACCCTCACTTTATGCTCCAGCAATTCTGTCATGATCAAGAAATTTCCCAAAGTGAAGACTTTAAAATATGCAAAATTATTTTGCCTGTGAACTGCTGGCAAATACATTATTTAAATTTTGATTTAATTCATTTTAATGAATGGAACTTAAGGGAATATAGACTAATTTTTATCTGAACAATTTCACTATCGATTTGACATCTGACAGATTATGCCATGGATACAATTCAGCCGAAAATGTAACTTTACTTAAAAAAAAAATAAATAAAATAAAATAGAAAAGTGATGGCCAGGTTCACTAATATACAGTAGGTTTCATTAAACTGAACAGCCAAATATAAATATGAAACCGGTGCCTGAAATTATAAAGATGAAAGGCGCAAGCCTTTAGATTCCTTAATAAAACAACCGCTGGGTAACTTCAGGGCACAGGTCATAATTTAACGAAAACTCAAACATTAGCTATCAAAGAAATTCCCTGGTATAAATTTAATCATTAATTTTACATCCATGCATTATTTGCAAACTGAGGCCATCGTTTTGAAGTTTTTCAATAGTCAGGGATGAGCAGTGCATGGATTTGCATCACGGATTGGCCTGAATTTATCAGGAAGCCTTTGGCATTATTCTGAAGATTTAGCCTCAGCGGCCACTCCTTCACAGGCACTGCTCCCCGCTCCTTCACAGGCACTGCTCCCCGCTCCTTCACAGACAACAGCATTCCATGACACATCACGTTGTGTCTCCGTCTTGATCAGATCGATGGGACTAAATTCCTCACCTCAGTATCCACTATCCAGCAAGAACAATGCTATATGCCTGTTGTTTATTCCAGTGTGTCGCATTGCTTCATCACAGACAGAGTCATGGCCCTTCCTGAAGAGGCACAGTGTGCGCATGGTCTTTTCTGGAAGGTGTCACTGGCCCAGAACCCCATTTCCTGGGTGTTCGTTATCCTCCAGCAAAAAGACAGAGACGGATACCAGTACAGGGGTGAGTCTAATGAGATACAGTAACGGGAAATGCTTAATGCATGAGAGGGTCGTGCTTAAGACTAATGGGGGGAGTGGGGGGGCATCGGGGGGATTAATGGGGCAACGGTAGACCGTCGCAGACCCTCAAGTCTGCCCACGTCCAGGCCTTCCAGGTACCTGTGCAAACATCCCTGCATAAAGGTGGCAGATAATAATGAGTGGGTGTCTGACAGAGGACCTACATTAGCAGAAGTCCCAGCTAGAGAGACAAATTGAGAATATATTCATGAGTCACAGCAATAGGGCTTTAATAAACCTTTACACATTGGTATTCATCAGCACTAATGGCGAAGCAGCGAATGCAAATGACAGAAAGTCACTTCGGATGTGCCAAATGAATATTACCCACTGCCAGTCCGGGAGACTTTGGCTTTAGCCATGGAGGGAACATTTATGGAGGAAAGACTCATATTCGGAGTCCTATAATCAAGGGGCGACCCTTCAGAGAAAGTCACTAAGCAAGACACCCCTGCTTCACCTAGGCACCACACAGTTAAAAAAAACGCACGCAAGTTAAATTAAACAGAAGTAGAAATACTATGAGCTGCCCATTAGATTTTGCCATTCCGCACATCAATAAAAGATTTTTTTATTGGTCGTTTATAACTCATTTTTTGTTGGGTTGCCCGAGCATTTGGGAAGAAAATAAGAGGCACAGAGAGATGTCACATGGAGAATGTAATTTTAACCTTGTCTCAGGCACGGTAAGCCCAAGAGGAACGCTGTCCGCAGCCCTTTTGAAGTAATATCTGTGTGAATATCCGCACCGATTCGGAATGTGGCTGGACAGTGGTATGTTGTATATAAATTGCAGTACTATACATCAACTCTGGGTACCAGGAAAGTTCAGCCCTCTATTGATCTATACCCTTAACTATTTTACTGCTAGTAATTTATTGCAATCTGTGTCTGTTCTTTGATTGATGAGGGGAGCTGAACAGGCCGAATTTAGCCTGTCGTTCCATAGGTGTCGTCTTCTGCCCTTCTTTATGTGCATTACTTGCGACATAACAATGTTGCCTATTTGCATGCCATCCAAAGTCATTCTGACTTCAAACTAAAAGCAGAGATGAAAGCCTTAATGGACTCAATAGGAAGAGGATATTAGAAGAATTGTATTCAGCAGATGACATTATTTATCTTTGTTAGCAATTGTATGTTTTGCATTCCTACAGGGTGCGGCAACCCATTTGTTCAAAAGAGTCATTGTGAAATATTATTGCGAGGACAATGTTTTCTTTTTTCATGATGGATTTGCATCATTATCTTCACATGAGATGTAAATGAATTCCTCCGCAAAGCTTATCAGAACCACTGATTTGTTCAGATGGGAGAACCACGAAAACAAACAAATAAATAAATGGAGACCACGAAAAACAAATAAATAAATGGAGACCACAAAACAAGCAAATAAATAAATGGAGACCACAAAACAAGCGCGGATCCTTTCGTTTTTGCCCTATAGAGGCAAACTCACCAAGTGTTTTAGCCAAGGGGAGAATTTAAACGATAGCTGCATATATGAGGAATTAATTTGCCAAATTAGCTACGCCTCGCATTATATGATGTATATCATGTGACACTGGAACCTTCTACTACACTTACGTTCCCCCAAGGTGAGCTTGAGTGCAGTCTACAGCTCCGTGTCAGTGGAGCCGCATAAAGTCAACCGTGAGATAAGTTTTCTAACCGAATGGTGTGTGCCAATCCAATTCCAGTCTGGCCAGGTTTACCATCTTGCAAACCAAGCTGCATTTTCTTTTCTTTATTTTCTGACTTTCAAACACTTTCAATATGCAAAGTAACCCTAAAGCTTTCATGTTTTAGCAGTCCTGTCTTGCCTGTTCCTGGTATAATGACATGGACCTCTAGTGAGGCAGTGGGAAAATGAATTAACGTTTACTTAACCACACACAAATGATTGCAGCCTTGTATAGAGAAGGTCAGGGTAGCTCTGATGCTAATTATCTTCATTTACACTACAGGTGAACATAGCATTATGTAGATTATATGAACTGGAGTTTCTATGGTTGTTTACTGGCAGGTTCAGCCTAAGAATATCAAAAGTCAGCGTCAGACTGTGGAGTTTCATAGATGATTTATATGAGATTCGTTTCCTGAATGTCTGCTTAATGTCGTGTGCTTTTTATTTAAATAAAAGATAATTTCCCTTAGCATTAATGTAAACCAAAGTCATACACAGTCAGGTAAGTAAACGTACTAAACATGCAGCAACTTAAAGTAATAATGATGAAAAGGCATATATGTATACAGACACACACACACACACTACACTAACACACACACACACGCACACACTACACTAAACACACACACAGTAACCTTTGCATTCTATATAGGCCAGGTACACTTTTTGCCGAGTTTCACTCTTATAAGAATTTTGTTCCAATGAATTTTAATAGAGAATGAAATATTTCTTGTGTTGTTTTGCAAGTTCCGGTTCTCTTTGAAATATAGAAAATAAAAATGTTAATTATGGCCTAATGAGGAAAAAAGTGGAACACTCCTATCCTAGATACTGACACAGTTTCATAAAACCCAGTTTTGCTTTTAAATGCTGATCCAAAACAATTCACAGAGAATGGGGAGAACAGTATTTTGTTGTTTTTTCCTGTTTTATACAGGTTATTGACTCATATGTATTATTGACTTTCCATCACAAAGCACACTAACACCACTGCACAGTAATTCATATACTGCATGTATGTTTCTTTCTGAATATGTGCCTGTTTTGCCCAAACTATTTAAAGTGAACTTGTGTTGGCCTTAAAGGTCCTCGATGGCCTCTCTAACCCTTCCAGCACCTGCCCCTCAAAAAGTCCATGCAAACTGCTTTCCTTTGGGTCTAGTGGGGGGGG
>JABFEB020000043.1:7403021-7419611 GCA_019775895.2 Stomatorhinus ivindoensis
ACCCGATTGGTGACATCTACCAAGGGGGAGCCCCCTTGTCAGTGAAATCTACCAGTGCCCCCCCGAAAGAATGTATGTATAGCTATGGCACTGTCTAGGGTCCCAGAAAATGTTGGTCCAGCTCTGCTCACACGTCCAATGTCACATTATGGGCGACGTGGAGACACAGACACAGACGCGGAGGCACGGAGACACTAACTGCGAGTCGCAGGTCTCTGGTGGAACCAACAATCTTACGTGAGAAACAGGGAATCTGGGCCGACATTTTGAAACCCGAGTGCAGAGTCGCACTCACTCTACACTTCTCGTCAGCCACCATCAGGTGTGTGTTATCGCCGTGTGTTGAGGGGGGGGGGGGCCTGCCTGCGTTCTTCCTCTTCGTGGATTGAATTTTGCTCACCGGCATTCGGGGTCCCATTGCAATGCATAGAGCAAGCAAGGGAATGTTTCGAGCCATTAAATTCCTTTTGCAGATCATGCTCGCAGTAATTGCATGTCAATCGGTATGCAACAGTGAGAAAATAGATAATAAAACCCCCATGGACTTATAAATCATTGCCTTTGCTGGCATGTCAGCAAGTAATGGTACTCAGACAGACTAAAGTCATTCATATCCCTGTCAGACTCCTAAGGCCTCAGGGTCTAATTTTGCCAAATCTGTTTTCTTTCGAGGGTCAGCAAGTAGCTCAGTGAGTATCTCTCTAGCTTCCTGACTCCAGATTCAGAGGTTCATTTCTTATCTCAAGTTCATTTGCATGAGTTTGCATGCCTTCTTGCATCTTCACGTGGGTCAAAAAAACAAGTGCTTTTGCAAAATAGCACCTCTATACTCCGTGTAGAGTTTGCAGCCTGCTTTGGGCTGCCCAACCCAACTCCTGCACATCTACCACCCTGCAGAGCTTAGCTGAATCCCTAATTTAGCACATCTGATACAGATAATCAGGACCTTCAATAGCATCTCAGTATTAGAGCCAGGTATGTGGAAGGGCCTGATTATCCGTCAGGAGCAGGGGAGGGCAGGCCTGCTCTAAGGCCCCAAGGCCTGCCCTTTCTGAGATAAGCTGACTGCAACCCTGCACTGGAGAAGTGCTATAGATTGTTGGGTGTTTCTTCATTTTAATTGATTTAATGATATCCAGTATATAGGCGTATGGGAAATCTATCGTGCAGAAAAAGCAAATCTAGTGCAATGCAACAGAATGGCTGATTTCTCAGCAAACAACAGGGCCGGCGATGTCACAATCATGTGATGCAGGCACTAAACTGATGTGGACCTAACAAAGGGACTCAATGACTGGACGTTTATTATTATTATAACCAAACCCCCGCTTATTTGACTTAAATCAGCAGGAGCAGAGATCATTAACCTCGCAGATGAAGCCATGCTGTGTGACATGATGGAAGGGCAGGGAGTCAGGCATGAGACAGGTGCACACAAGAGCTGTCAGATAATGCAGGGAGTCATGGTTGGAAATTCCAATGCATTGCGATGAGGTCACACAGGAATTGCATCCCTCTCGCCTCCTGTCCAACCTGCAAATTATTTGGTTGGGGGACGGTGATGGAAATGTTCGAACGCAGCATTTCGGGCCTGACGTCTTGCTGCATAATCATGACAGTGAAATAAATATGTAAGGATTTCGGTTTTGATGCTCCGCCGTCGCTGACTCGACAAATACCTCCAGTCATTCATCCAAGCCAACTGCTGAAGTGTATTATAAATTAGTATATATAGCTCAGTTCCACATTTGGCGTTATACGCGACTGTGATGAATTGCGTGGTCCCATTCAGTCGAATGAAATTATGAGCCAGCAAGTCACTTGGAATAAACTGCATGATGCGGTGACTTTGCAGCTATGAGATAAAACGAAGGTCCGAGCAGTTTAGGAAAAGCAGCTACGTTGTCAGGCTGCATTTGCTGCCCCCCAGGGTTAGCACTCTTTGCTCATTTGTAGAATTTGTTAATCTGTAAAGCAAAACATCCAGGAAAATGCAGCTCTGGGTTGTCAGGGAAATCAAGCAGCCACACAGATAGTTGTAAAAATCAATATTAACTCGGGGTTTGTCCATTTTCCAGAGGAGTACTACATCTCTGCCAATATGGACTGTGCACCACACCGGACGACATTGCGAATGAATTAGAGAGCTGGATTGGATTTCCCTGCTGGTATTCCGTGACATATGTGATTTTGGCCGACCATTTCCCTTTGGATTTGAACTTTGGAAATTTTCACAGCATAAATTTCTGGCAACTTCTAAAACGACTGAGAAAATTGGCTCATTCATACCTTTTTTTGCATTTGAAACAGAAAATAATTCCACCTCTAGGGGTCACTAGTGCTGATTGTTGATTTGAAGCCTTTGATGTTTTGAAGTGATGCATTCAACAAATTAATTAGTGGCCCCTGAATTAAGGATTTCACAATTCAAAACAGGTCAGGGCTTAACTGCCACCAATTTCACATCCTCTGCAAATATAATTAAGATTTGTTTAGGAATTATCTTTGTGACTAAATAAAAAATTCAAATCATGACTGTTCTGGGATAAATTTGATGTATTTTCAAGTTTATGCTTATAGACAAAGATCATATCACCGAGAACTAAAATTAAGAGTCAAAATAATCAAGAAATCAGTGTGCTATAATTCTGCGTTACATGCAGAATATATACAGAATGTGGAGTTCTGGGTCTAGCATTGATCCAGTTAATCTGCCTCCCTTTAATCACTGCTCTTTAACCTTTGTTTATGTGAGAAATTATTACAGTACATGTCTACATCTTTTTAGACAAATATTACTGCATAATAAAGTAAAAAGTTCTTTTATGAAAGTAATGGGTTTGTCAGTCATGTTGTTTTCTGGTAAAGAACCAATGTAGTACAAATCTAATCTCTGTCAAAGAGAAACATTGATTTTCTTTTCATTCATGTCAGTAATGCATTCATCTGAATGTGGACAAAGTTTTAGCAGTCTACCGGTGATACAAAGTACATAAATAACTTTCTCTACTCTGGAGTTAGCAGAAGGTATATGCTGAATGAAACAGCTCTGAAACTCTAAAGCAAGGTCACATCAATCTAAAACTAATGACATAGAACCATATACATTCGACTCCCCCCATCTGATAATCGCGGGGTCAGCATTAGAAATAAAATGGGTTTTTTTGGGGGGAGTTTTTGGTGACGGCCAGCAGACAAAGTTTTTAGCAACTCAAAAATGCATTAAATATGTGAGTATTGTTAGAATAGGACACTTTCTGAAAATTGGCTTTCTGGAAAAATTTACACAATGTTCTCAATCCCAACTGTAAATATTGAATGCCCCCTGAACACTGTATAGAAGAGAAAATTGAAATGTTTAAATGTCCCATTTTGCGGAATGTCCCATTTTAACGATATTCACCCTATGTACGGTGCCAGTTTCGGGGACACTAAGTGCATTTATGGCCCCCTTTCACGTGATATCGCAGTGATCTCGCCTTTCTCATATCTTTTTGTGCCTTTCGCCAAAGGGACCAACGTATTTACAAGGTTTTTCCAGATAGTGTGGGAGCTGTGGGGGCCTAATGGTCAGGGAAGCGCCCTTGTAATCGAAAGACTGCTGGTTCGAATCCCTGACCAGCAAGGCACCACTGATGTACCCTTAGCAAGGTACCGCCCCCAACCACTGCTCCCCGGGCGCTGAATTGGCTGCCCCCTGCTCTGTCACATATGGGTTAAATGTAGGGGACACGTTTTGTTTCATTATGCCGTGGTGTGTCAAGAATGACGATTAATCACTTTCACTCATGCGCTGTGCTCCCAACGCCTATGATGTGGGCCATCTGTAATACATATATGCTACATTTACTAGCTATGAAAAGAATGCCACCATTTTTTCTTGATGCTGCCAACACGCCTGCACTTAAGGTAACCGCCCCGAAGACGCGCAGGAATCATGGCAAAATGATGAACCCGTGTTAGAAGCGTGCTGCTTTCACTGCGCATTGCCTCCGCCACTGGCCGGCCGTCTCATTCACTGCATGTCGCGATACGGATCACTGCAGACCGGGATCCCGTCTGAGGGTGCCGTTCTGGTGCAGTAAAGGCTGGCGCTTTGGCTCGGTGGGGAGACTGAGGACCCGCCGCTCCGGTGTTTCCGTCTGGCTCCATGTCTAAGAGCGCGCGGAGTCCACCTGGATTCCCTCCAGTGTTATCCCGCAGATCCCAAGACATCCAGTTTTGCTGGAACGTTGCCTCTAATTCGTCCCTGGTCTCTGCGTGATTGTGTGCCCTGTGACGGACTGGCGGACCGTCCAGACAGCACCCTGCCTCATAGCCACCCTGGAGTACATCCCCTGTGCATTCTGGGATTTCTGGGATGCACTCCAAGCTAGCACTAGCCATGCTTTGCAGAAGCAGTTATAGGAAAGTGGATGCATTTCTAAGCTGAAGTACCATGCCTGTGGGGGCACGGGAAATATTATTGGTGTTCTGGGCAATTTCTTTAAATTGATATTAAAATAAAATTAAAAGTTATTGCATTATAGAACGAGATGACGTACCTATGCCACAGTCCTTGAACTGCATCAGTAAATACAGCAGGTCAGACATGATTTACTCCTGCGTCCGCATAGTAATCACAATAAAAAATGGGCACCTAGAAATTATTAGCCTTAATACTAATAATGCTGATTAAAAAAATACAAATCATAGATCAAGATCAAGAGAACAATGTAATAGAGTAGCAGTCCTTACCGTGTCCCCCATAACAAAAATCTATTAAAAATGGAAATAGTAAAGCTACCAATAAAAGTATATTGGGCAAGTATGTTTGGGTGGTTATGTATATAATTAAAATGTACAATGTCGTAATCTAAATAGCAGCTGATTTATATATTTAAAATATATTTGAATAAATGAGGCTTGGGATACTGTGTGTTAGTGTAATAGGAAATATATACCTACAAAAGTGCAACTGAAATGTAAACATGCTATCATACTTTATTATATTAATACAATTAATATTAATATTGGGTTTTATGTATTTAATATATTACCTATTTCAGTACAGAGAATGGGGCTTAGGGGTAGGGGTGGGTTTGGATGCTGTCACTGGTTGGAACTTCAGGTGACCAGGCTGATTTCACACCAATACTGCTGAGCGAAGCCCTTAAACCCCTGCGGATCTACATTTACAAACACGCATGTGCATATGTGCATGTGCTTTCAATAAAAATGTCTTAAATAAGGGGAAAAAATCCACTGTAATGAAAAGGAGCCAGACTAGATGCAGACTCATGTGTATGGTCAGCAAAGCTGCGTGTCGTCAATAAATGGCTGAAGTGCTTAATTATCATACAGACTGTCCATCCACCTTTAGGAGGACCTGCGACTTACACGCCACGTGAGTCTTAGGTAGACGTTAAATATGTAAATATCGAATTGTTATTGTCATGGACATTTTGTGAATGGAAATCAGGGAAACAAAAGAGCCCTAAAATGAAACAAGACCCAATCCTGCACGGCTTACCGATGAAAAAAACGCAACGCAACTTCCGTCAACACAGCTTCAGTCAACACAGCTTCACCAATTCCCATTAACATGCTGTGTCTCTGTTTGCTTTTAAGCAAGATACACAGAATCAGTCAGTCAACCAAATGGAAGCAGAAATAAATGCTTGGGTGAATCTGCTTTTAAAAGACAGTAGAAAGGCCTCCTTATATCAAAGGAACCAAAGTTTCACTATCAAGATGACTGCAAAACAAAGTTTATTTGCTATCTATCAGAATTACAGTGTTGGTAAACATTCCTGGGTGGTTATTAGCTTGTGAATTTCATTTTAAAAAGTAGTAACATGGTAAAAACATGGACTGCGGGATTTCTTTACATGCTTTGTCTGTCCAGCCGCGGAGTTCTCTTAAATGCTCAGATGGGAGTTCAAGTTTGGAACTTAACTTAGCAACGATCTGTATAGAATAACAACACTGTCTTTGTGATATTGTCACCACCGACATCCGATCCGGGCAGCTCCTAACGTAAAATGGGTTGCCTCAGTGTAGACTGGGCTGGCATGAGAAAGGAAGGCCCCCCAGAGTGATCGAGCCGTAAGCAGAGGGGGACAAAGGAATCCCCAAATGTGTGCGCGATCACCATCGATGGCAAAGGGAGAGTTTCGCTTCCTCGGTGAGCTGAGAAGGAAGCATGGCCCCGTGCCATTCACTCTCCAGTGACCCACGGGCGATCAAGGAAGCCCCGATGTGGGCCGCTTGCCCGTCACCATGTGTTAAGTCCAAAGCCACTATTACCATGTAATAACCATGTGTGAAGTTGTTCAGTGCCTGACGCACAGCGTTGAATCTGCCATGGAAAATATGCTCAGGAGTTTCATTTAAAGAAAGTGTAAAAAATCCCGCACACTTACTACTCTCATTATGCTTTTGTGGATTTTGCAGGTTTTTTTTTTTGTTTCTCCTATTAAAATGGCAGCTATGTGAATCCTGACCTGGCAGCCATTGTGTGTGCGTGCGTGCGTATGTGTACGTGTGTGTAGTTCTCTCTCTCTCTCACGCTCTCTCTCTCTCACACACACACACACACACACACACACACTTTTAAAACACAGGCTAACAGTTGAATTTTGGTTAAAGTTATTTGATCCAAAATCCACATGAAACATTTATACTAATATTTACAAATGTGTACATTGAGGACCCACCTGAAAAAACTGCTGCACACCAGCAACATCCAAGTTTGAAGGAAGATTAAAGTCAAACTGTAAAAAACTGAACATCTACCATTCTATGGATGCGCTGGACTAAATTAAAGCCGTGTTTTACAGTGCCCTATATTTCATCCAAAAAAAAACCCCATTTTACTGCAAGGGATTAATTTGCGTAGAAGAGTTTACTTGTCAGTTTTGATATTTAGAGGTGCAGCCAATATTATAAATAACTGCATGCCTTTGACATACTAATTTATTAGCATATTGAGTTGCAGCGGTATCTGGAATGATTATGCTATCACTGCAGATTGCCCAGTTTGCACGATACCAAGAGATGCAGCAAGGCAATCACTGGGGGGAGTGACTGATAACAAGAGTAGGTAATAATTTTAAAGGAGTGGAGAAAGGCATGACTGGGTGGGCGTGGCTTAGGGGAGCGGGCAGAGCTGGGCAGAGCTGGGCAGAGCAGATCCGCAGCAGGTGGTACAGTGGCTCAGAGGATAGCGCTGTTGCCTCACATGACTAGACTTGGGGTCTGAACCCTGGTTTTGCTCTGGGGAGTTTGTATACCCTCTTGGTACCTCCACTTCCTCACACAGTCCAACAGCATGCTGCTAGGCTACCTGTTGTTTCCGATGTGCCTGTTGGATGTGTGTGAGTGAGTGCGTGCGCATGGATCTTGTCCAGGATGCATCCCAGCCTTGCATCTCATGCTGCCTGGGACGTGCTGCACGTTCCCTATAGCCCTGATCAGGATAAGATGGATGGATGACAATATATTACCATTTTCATAATAAAGTATGCAACATACATACGGTTCCTTGTTCAATTATAGACTCCTGCCAAAGCACGACTGTCCCTCTGCCAAATGCTGTCACTTCTCCAATGAAGGTGTCTCTGTGCCTCTGCCTATTTGTAGAAGCATATCATCATGGTCAGACAACGTCAGCCTTCGACGAAGACCAGTCTTAAAACCTGATAGAGTGGAAGATCAAACGTTCAGCATATGCTTCCTTGCTCATGATTCAAACACGGACAAGGGACTATTTTAATCAGACAGTGAAGTGATACAGCAGCTTTGTGTCTGACATTCTGAGATTTTCTCTGCTAAAAACGGCAGATTTTATTTTCTTGCTCTTAATGGGTAAGTAGTTGATGAAAACTGAGGGAGGGGTGTATTTCTGCCATGTCTCTAATTCTATATTTATCTTTATTTGCATATTTTCCTACTTACATTCATAATGGATTGTAAGGCGAGGCATTTTGCATTTGTTTCAGTACATTTGTGATACAGCTTGTGTAACAAAAGACCAGGGAATCCGTTAAATGACATCATTCGTCATTAACATGGACATTGTTGCTTTGTAATGTAACATTAATACACTTTAAAACCTCATTATATTCACTGAAACCCCCCCCCCCCCCTAGTCAGAAACAGTTATGCATTAACTTTTCAGTATGAGAGATAATAGAATCGGATTTATAGAAGCATTTCTGGAAGAAACTCTGAAGAAATCGGAAAATGTTTTCTAATTTTCTTTGGAATACCAGCTGTAAAACACTGACAGCTTGCTAAATAACATTGAATGGATATTGTTAGCTGTATTTATATTTGGCATGATTAAACAATGTTTTTTTTCTCCTAAAGTAGTGACAAAGTCTATGAAAAACAAGCATGTTATTTCTCCATGTAATTGTGAAGAGAGACAGAATGCAAGAATTTATTCACATTATAGCAGAGGTTAGGATAGGTGTGGCCAATCAAATGGAATAGCCCTGGTCACCTGACTCACCCTCAGGTGTCAGCTATAGGCCACACCCCCAGAAATCATCATAATTGAAAACATTTATATCATGAAACGCTCGTGTCACCTGCAATACAATCTAATATAAGACCTTTATGGATGCGCTCCACAGTACCTTGGAGTGGCCCAGACGCCAGAATAAGTTTAAATGACGTGCCGCACCCACCACACGACAGACCACCTCAGGGATGAGAACCTGAGTGCAGCCGTGTGGCGGGTGACACCTCAGCACCACACTAGTCCGAATGGACCAGCGTGAGGTTTATTCCAATCCCGCCACCAACCCCCAAGTTATTCCCTGTAATATAGAGGACGTCCTTATAGGGCTGGATGCAGATTAACGTCACACCCAGGATGAAGCAATTGCAGGTTAAGGGCCTTGCTCAAGGATGCAGAGAAGAACCTCTCTGGGCATTCGTGGGATTTGAACCAGCAACCTTCCAGATCCCTAGCCTCAGAGTCACCACTCCATACATGAATAAGCGCATAGAAATTCTTTAGTACTCACATCTCCTCTTACTCTTGCATTGAAGTACAACCAGCACAGCAGTGGTGTCGAAAGGTGGGTTTACCGTTATACCAAATAATCACGTATCCGCGCTTCTCTTCTGACAATTTTTAGGTGGGTATACAGTAAATCCATGATACCTACACCCACCACTAAACCCAAGTACAGTCACTCATCATTTTGCAAAATATGGAGGTAAAAAAAATAAAAAAAATTTACAAGCCAGTACGACCAAAATGTCAAAACTCCTGACAGCAACGCACACTGGAGTGAGATTTTTGAAGAATGTACAAAGTGTTATTAAAAAAATTCTATTCCATGAAGGAAAAAAGAAATTGGAGTGTGGAAGGTTGACATACTCGCAGGCACGGCTGCAGTGACACCAAGGCTACTGTGAATTTCACTGGGAGGCCTAATGACTTCGTAACTTCAGAAAAGAAGTCGGGTGCGAAACCAGGATTGGATGTAGAGATCAAAGTGAAGCATGGGGTCAGATTTCTATACAGCATCCATAGAGCCGTTTTCAGAATTAAAAGCCTCGATCAAGGATACAAGAGTCATACGATCACTCTTCCAGCCATAGGATTCAAACCAGTGACCTTCCATTCATGGGCAGAGTGTCCTAGCCCTCGGATACAAACACGGCGCACTGAGCCACACTCACACCTACCTACCTCACTGTTCTTCCCCAAAAAGCTGACAGCTGGACACTGTACGCTTTAAGAACAGGGGAAGGGGAATGGCTTCCAAGCATAGTTTGGCGAGTATGTTTAGATCCAGAGGTGGAGATTTCAGGTCCAGAGAGTACAAATCCAGACCAGGATTTTGTTTCAACCAACCAGCTGAGTACTCTGACTGTGACTATGCTCAACAAATGCTCAAATCTCCACCTCTGCACAGGTCTAAACTCAGATTGCACACGGTATCGGCTTTTTCCGTAGCGGCTGTGTGGTGCAGTAGCAGACACCCTGACCGCGTACTCCCAGGCATCCAGGTTTGTACACAGTTCCAGCTCCGTCAAATTTGCCTTTTCTCCAAGGAGTCACCTCATTGGTCCAAAGGCAAGCATTTCAGACTGTGCCGACGAGTGGGTGGGACCTACAGCCTGTTGGTACCCTGTGATTGGCTGCTGTCCAGTTTAGGGTGTACTGTGTGAATGATCACACTTCTTGGAATCGTCGTCACTAACTTGGATGGGGTTTGTGAATAAGCATCTGGATAACCAAAAATCTTTTACATTACATTATTTAAATTATGAACGTGATCCCCCCCCCCCAAAAAAACACAGATCACATTTGTTTATTTCCACATGTTGCATCCTCCTTATGGTGGAAGAGCAATCATATATTAAATAGGTGAGTCAACAAGAAGTATGCAGTTATATTTCACTGTAGTGTTAAATATTTATTCACTGATCTCCATTTATTTGCCGTTTCTATGCGTCTAATGCGGCCCACAGTTGCCTCTAACATTTAATTGAGCTTTAAATTTTAAATCAAAGCTCTAAAAATGTTGGTGCTTCTGTGAACTTCAACCCGGGCTGACCAGCGAGCATCTCCTGTGGTCCAGGGAACGTGCGGCCTTCCAACTCAAGCACACTTCAGGCTCCTGAACCGGGCCGAACAGAACAGCTCCGTCCATGTTTCACGTCAGTAAGTATGAGCTGAAATCTAAATATCAGTGCGGAGTGGAATCCCTATGAGTTTTCCTGGGACTAATTGTGACCCACTTTTGCATTTTCAATCAGGCTTGATTATGATACTTTCACACAAATAGCTAAATAAATAAAAATTGGGGTGAAGGTTAAAAGCTTGAGTCAGAAATTGACCTGTTTTCCTCTTTTGCTTCTGCCTGATTAATATAATTAGTTGCACATCAGAATCGGCACTGTGTAGATCTCGCAGCGCGGGGTCAGGAAAACCCCGCACTTTCCGCCGCTTCATGAATTCGGAGCCTTTCCGAGGCTAAGCTGCAGAGTTAGTAGAGCATAAAAGCGACTTGGAAGGGCCGTCGCTCGCTGGGCTGCCAGACGCAGGGTACTGCAGTAGCGTTTCCTTAAAATAAATTGCTTCCTAGGGGCTGATCGGTGTCATTGTCACAGTTTACGTCATGGCCTTAATCGGCGTTTCCCTAGAGGCGGAACAAAACGCATTTTTACCTTGAGTACCACTGCATGGGCAGCGCTGTGTAAACCGTGCAAAATGAGTCCTGGTGATTATTAGGAACTGTTACACGTTTAAAAAAAATAACTAGCATTCTCCCCAAACCCTTATTTGTGCATTTCTGCATTTTTCTCCTTCGGTGTTATTTTTTCATACGGCTATAGGTCCAGCAGGGCAGCACACGAGAATAGAGCCACCGCGACGGGGTTCACATGGGACATTCTGACAGCTGAACCGTAGAGTGCAGCAGTCTTGATGTACTGCCCATTTTAGGAAGAGGTGCCTGCCTGTCACCATGAATCAGGCATAAGAAATGCGTTTTCCCTCCAATAATAAAACAAAATGGTCACAGAGAGGATGGGGACATTTTTCACTTAAGGATTAATCGTTTGAGGATCACGACATAGAAAATGTAAGGGGTTAAATACTAGATAGCTGAAACATGAGTAGACCATTAAAAACAGGTTTTGACTGGGGTGCATCTCAGAGCATATATGGATGCTGTGTCATATGATCTGATTAAACCTGAACTGCCCCCCCCCCTCCCCGTATTGGCATGTTTTTCAGCCGCTCTCCCCCGGCCAGTAGCATCTCAGGGTCCTCACGTCAACATGAATAACGACACCCATGTCATAGGCTGCATTAAAAACACATTAGTGCAGTGGAAAGAATTAAGGGTGGCTGCTTGTCTGAAAGCTCCAGGATCGTGACGATCAGAAGCTCCCAATCTTCATGCATCACACCCACCCATCCCTGCCCCCCATCTATGACAAATGTGGAGTTATGGACTACTGCGATGCACTCCCTGCCACTCTGCACACAGAATGTGTTGGATTTATGAGATCTAAAGGGATTGCTTTGGTCCTCATTCCCAGCGCTGATGAATGCCTCTTTGTTAAAGAGGAAATTAAAACACCTTCTGCACGCTCCACTTACGTTTCTAGGAAATGACACGGTGCTCACTTCAGATCAAAGCAATTAAGCGTCATAATTTCGGCTGATGGATAATATACGCTAACAGCAATCAATAGCTTAAATATAGCTACGTGTGAAGCATGGTTTTAATAATTCACGATAAACAGATACTGCCAGGGATAAAGAAGGAATATTTTTCCAAGACGTAATTATGATACTGCGATTACGTTTAATATAATTAAGATCATGAATCCAAAAGGGATTTGTTTATATTTAGCTATAGCTGTCACTGCTGGAGATCATGCAGAACTCGATTATTCTGAAATTAAACAGACACCATTCTACAAAGAGCCACAACGTTGGTCAAAAGAGCTCTGAATGGCCACATCTGTTCAATAAACAGGAAAAAAAAAGCTTTCATACCAAGGAACCAAGACTGTTATTCCGCAGGTTACAACGTCTTTGTCAGTCACACATGTTAATTGGCAGAAGAATATATATCATGGTAAAGTGATATTTTTCATTTTACAAGATCATAGCTAAATAGCTCAATTGACGCGAAACAAATTCAATTTCAGGGAAAAAAAGAATAATCAACAATTTAAGGGTTGAACGTAGAAATAATGATTAGTTGGTCACGACGGTATTCGGCAGGTCACGAGACAATGACTTGGAACTTAATACATCCTGGTATTTGTTATCACAGCCCTTTGCTGTTCCTGCTGCGTCGTACGATGTTTACAGCCAGTGAAAAGGCCTTATCCTGTAATAGGCAGAAGCTTTAGTGCGGAAGTTGCAGCAAAGTGACCCGCTAGATAAGGCTGCCAATATCCTGAGGGTGTTAATAATGAAAACACAGAGAGAGAGCATCACTGCTTAGGAAATTGAACATGGCTTCATTTCAGATCCCTCCAGAAGCCCACACCTCAACATCATCTGCCATAATCTTATTATGCTATCATGTTATGGGCCAAATAATGATGATTATCAATTGAAGTTTCTTCCAGTTTCTGCTATAGCTTTTTAAACGATCCTGTCTGCAGCAAGACCCCATGGTTCATTGCAATGAGACTTCTTTCAAAGCATGCCTTAGAAAAACTACTGAAGGGCCGTTACTGTAACACCTGGAATATTTCAGCTCTCAACACCTGATAATTTAATTAGACCAGTTCAGAGGAGACAGATGAAGTCCTTAGATTGTGTGGAAATTCAAAATTATTCAGCTGTGAAATTCTGTCTGTATGATTATGGAACATTTCATTCCACCAGTTACCAGAAAGCCTATGACGTCAAAGGATTCAAAGTAAAGGGGTGTAAGAAATTTTAATGATACTAGATTTCATGAATTTTTATAAAACGAGTGTCAAGAAGATGGACATTGTTGAAGCGCAAGGTAAGTTCCCTGCTGTCATTCCTCCATATATTTCCAGCTACGATCAGCTGCTCCAACATAGCAAGTTAGCTTTTCCTTACTTATTTTTCCAAAAACACTGTTTGAAGATGCAGGCAATTTGGACCATTTAGCTTAAAGTCCGGTCTCTAGAGGCCTGCTATGCTAACATGTGGCTCGAATCATAACTGTACACATAACAGTATGCTCCAGAACGCTCTCCTTCCATCTGTGGCCATATACAAGTATATTTTGTGTGACCGAAAGCATAAAAATGTATTTAATGCCAAGTATAAATCATCATTGAATAAATAATGTACCTTAATTCAACTGGGATAAGGTTGATTAATTTTATTATATGTAATTTAATATAAACACAAGGGGATGGAAAGAGGTAGAAATGATATATAGTGAATGTGAAGAATACTTCAATGGGTCACATTATGGAATGTCTCCAAGGCTTTTAAAATTTCCCCCCTTCATGTGAGTTTTACCAGAAGGCATAATCCTACTGAAAATGACTAAAGATATTTGACTGGAGCAGTGAAGGAATCACCTCACACATTGCAAGTGTCCCCGGTTCTATACACCCCTTCCTGCAAAACTTTGATACAATTTTCATATCTCGCCAGTTTCTCCGTCACGTTTCCTCCAGGTATTTCTGTTCATTCGGTGCAGGGGAATTATGAATTACTCATGAGTGTGAATAACGTATGGATTTAAGTGGCATATGGTCTCTCCAGGATCTGCAAAAGCATCACGCCAGGTGACCTCTAAAACACTGCAATTGTGCAAACATTCATTGTAAGGGGACGGAGGGATAGATGGATAAAATAACAGTACGATTCACCACGACCATCACAAGTTCAGCAAGATAAAAATGTGACGAATATGATACTGATCAAATATGCTGCGTGAAAAGCTTGTTCCTCATAAAAGCAGCCTGATGTCATGTGCAGATGAGCCCCAGATGTAAGGTGGCGCTCCGTGGTGTTACAACATCAGCTTTTGTGATACCGTGAGTCAATCAACGCAGCAGATTGTGATTAAACACTGATATCACCTGGCAACCCCGCCCCCTTCAAAGTCTATGCACAGAAATAGATAATGCATCCTTAAAAACGATGGATCATCCATTCACGTTTATAACGGAGAACTAGTTCGATGTTTCTCAGCTCAGTTCTCAGGGACCCTCAGCTATACCATATTCTTACATGGGAGCGAAAATTTGGACCATTTGAGGGTCTGCAACGGCCGAGTTGATAAACACTAGACCGGTTAACACACCTGAAACCCACCCCACGCAGAATGATGAGTTATATTCCTTATAAATTAAACCATTTAAAGAGAATTGAGTCCCCCAGCGTAACACATGCTTTATACTGATAAAATAAAATGGTCATACTGCAGTTTGCCATGTGCGTGAATTAATGGAGTATTCTTGTTTTATGGTGTCAGCTGCCCTTAAAGAGAACCTGCAAAAAAAATAAAATAAAAAAAAAAGCTATTTTAATGAAACCAGTGACATCTGTCAGACTTATTGCGCTAAAATGGAATGAGTTGTTAAACAAAACAATCAGCCATTGATTAGGGGCACGACGGAGCAAACCATGTGTGGGCGTCAGACATCATCGGCAAAACACACAAATAAGACACTAGGAGTAATTTAAATTTACGGAACAATGCCTTTGCTTTTACCCTTTCATTTCCCATGATCCATTTTAGCCCCTGACCTTAGTATACTATTATGGGATGGCTTCTACGCTTTCATTTCCTATTCTTAGTTCCACATCTTTGCATGATTTGCGTTTGATTTTTCGTGTCCGCTTCTACTTCTGTGCAAAACATTTCTCTCGCATCGCCGCCATCTCGACCAGGACCCCCCAGTAGAAGAGGTATTGCATCTCAATGGGACGTTCCTGGCTAAACAGAAGAAACAAAACCTGCAAGCGAACAATTCTGGAATGGAACCGCAGAAACACGGAAAGATCACCCAGCCGGCACACTTTCGAACCCCCAGCCCTCGAGGCGTGAAGCTGGAGATCTGCCCAATGAGCCACCATACATCCCATATTAAATATACACATCATTCGCAATATACTTAATATAAATCATTTCAGCGTGCCACTGCCGGCTCTGAGAGTATCAGATGGTGCTGAATAATCACTTTATTATGTAGTAGTGGCAAATTCAGCAAAATCTGTCATTGTAAGTCATCATCATCGTTACCATTTCCAAAACAGGGGTAGCCAAGGGGCATCAGTATTTGAAATAAAGGAAATCAGAGTCAGTAGGTGTACAAATATGCATATTCCACCTACAGTGTATATTCCATCCCCACGCAGTGGAGCAAGAATTCGCGGATTGAGTGTTGCGCTTCCTGAATGAGACAATATTTCTTTAACGATGGGAATACAGGATGAAGTGGAGCGCGCAAATGACCGGGAGCCACAGCGAAACCATCCTCGGAGACTTCCAAGGTCATTCGCCGCTCCAGTGAATAAGCTGTGATTAGGCATCCCCAAAGTGTCAGACTTCCGTCTCCGACAGGTCCGGTGTCTCCGAGAATTTATCTGACGCACAAAGGCAAACGGCGCGGGACCGACTCCCAGTTCTGCATATTCCATAAATTATCCTGTTCTCTGTATACCTTGGTATCTGCCTGAGCACACGATGGCACAAGGAGGCACGGCAGGCGAAACAAATTTAACGACGAGTAGGTAAATACAGAAATTAAAGCAGAGCGGTCAGCCAGCATCAGGTGTTACGGCAGGCAGGGAGTGAGACTCCTTGTAAGGAGGTGAGCTCGACTTAACCTAAAAGCGCCCATTAAAAATCCCAGAAGAGCCCGAAACAGGATATTTAAGCCAAACTGCTTAAGTAAATTGCCCAGGTGTGTAAATTGGTTAAAAATCCCTTTATTATGCTATTGTGACCTACATGTCGGGACAATTTGTCACCTTGGTATGGTCTCTTTCCTCCCCAGAAATACATTTCCTGGCTGCAGCACTGCTACTCACCAGTATTATAAATAAAAACCACTAACATAGTGAATTTCATACGGGGGGGGGGGGGGGACGGGGAAGTACAAAAAAAAAATGCCTGG
>JABFEB020000043.1:7420982-7435049 GCA_019775895.2 Stomatorhinus ivindoensis
CCCCCCCCCCCCCCCCCCCCCCCCCCCCACCCGCGACATGTGACCATAGGTGGACATTTCAGGTCCAGAAAGTAAAAGTCCAAATCAGGATTTTGTTTGTTACTCTTTATACTCAACTGGTTGGTTGAAACAAAATCCTAGTTTGGATTTTTACTTTCTGGACCTGAAATGTCCACCTCTGCATGTGACCTTGGTTTTCCAGCCACCCCGGCCAAGTCCATTAGAAGCTGAAGGGGACACTGCATGTCACATTCTTCTGGACAGCTACCCGTGTAGGGCTACCCCCCCTTCCTCAAACGGGTGATTTTTTGAAGAGCACCTGCAATCACTGGGCTGCTGCACGAACACAAAGATGAAGCAAAAACCCTTTCATTCCACTCTCACTTGACCTTCATCTTGAAGAACATTTCCAGGCTACTCTGGAGAGGCAGGATGGCGAGATGACAGAAGGACGGTGCTTCGTAACAGTCCAGTTATCTTCAATCTACCTGTAGCATCTGTCATTGCCCATTCTACCATCTTTGTATAGGAAATATTTAATTAAAACTACAGAGGCTTTATCTAACCAATATGGCTTTAGTTTAAAGGTATGCTGGACAAATAACTGAGGAAAAATATCAAAATATCAACCAGCTATTTTGCTTTATTACATTTAATTTCTAAGACAGGAAAGACTGTGTCCAAACTTAAATGGTTTGCATTTCTTTATCATCATTCCACCAGGATTTGGCATAAGCCTTTTGGGAGTAGATCTTCATCGCTGACAAACCAATCACTATCTTAAAGTGATAATTGATGGGTTGTCAAGACAACAGCCAATCAGTGCTAGTAGATGATTCATAGCCACACCCCCACACATGCTAATCCGTAAGACCACGCGAAAAATAGCAGGACAAAATTGGGACAACCATCCATTTGATCTGGCGTCCCATGCAATCACTCATTAGCTTAAACAGCACTACTCTAAAAATCATCCATCCATTTTCCAAGCCGCTTACCCTTCTGGGTCATGGGAGCCGATCCCAGAAGCTACGGGCACGAGGTGGGAACAACCCAGGATGGGGAGCCAGCCCATCGCAGGACATGTTCACACACCATTCACTCGCACAGACACACCTATGGGCACTTGAGTAACTCCAAACAGCCTCAGCACGTCTTTGGACTGTGGGGGGAACCAAAGTAGCCCAAGGAAACCCCACGTCGACACAGGGAGAACCTGCAAACTCCAAACACACGGAGCCCTAAAACCATTAGATACAGTACAATCATATAGTAATAATCAAATTAACAATGGTATTTAGCAAGGTTAGCCAGATGGCGACAAACAAAAAGGAGTGATGTCCTGCCCGCACTGTTCTCCTGACCCGTTTAGCACTTCTTCAGGGTTCAGTCTTGGTTCTAATCTTCCTTACTCATTTTACAGCCTCTTGTTTTGCATGACTCAGGAGTTGTGTTACAGTAGTAGTACAGCGCCAGCTTCCAGGCCTCAGTGAGCAAATAAATTGCCCCAATATGAGACACAGAGAAACACACACACGCTAAATGGCCATTGACTTTCTCAAAAGGTTCCCCATGAAGATTAATGACACGATTCCAGAACGATAATTAGTTCAGTACTTCCTCCAGCTCTGACCGTCTGGAGACCACACACACACACACACACACACACAGCAAGTCCTGAGTGGCATGACGGACTGAACACCTGGGAGTGACATCTCAGCCTCATTAAATTCTCAGCGTCATTATGATGGAGAGAAAAACGACAAATTATAGGAAATGCTAAAGGGTGCCGATTAATAATATTGCATTTAACACAGAAGGTAGCATGTGATGCACTGATAGATACAAGGGGGGGGGGGGTGCACTCACTAACATGCATAAAAAAGCAGCACAACATTGCAAAACAAAATTGCAAAAAATAAATGCATACATTCTCTGCACAACCGAATTGCTAGGCACGAAAAACAAGCACAGTCTAACTTAATATAAACAAAATTTATATCATGGCTGGTTAACATGTGATTAAATTAGCAAAAGTATGAGGGGCGTGTGGGGTTTTGGGATGAGGGGTCAGACCTCATTAGACTTTAGAGATGATCTGATGTACCATCCTCAGGAAGATTGTGTAGCGCTAATTAGAATGTTAAGCTGACAGTGATCCAAACCACGGTAACATTACCATCTGGAATCTTATGCAAGAACTAAGCTTTAGGGCAAGTATTAATAAAATATTGCTGTACACAGAGTGATATGGAAACTCAGATAGCTGAACAGCATAAAGATCAGTACGTGTCAGTCAGGTCGGCCCAGTGCAGACATCACAATAGCGTCCTCCATCAAGCAGGCTTCGCCAAAATGAAATCTTGGAACATTCTCTGAATACCTTGAACTGAATTTTGATTTTTTTAAAATATATTGCTTTTAAAAAGAACCTGCACTACAACGTCCTTGTAACATTCAACCTGGGCCCTGTACTAGGAATTGAAGTTATTGGCTTATCGGGGTAACTTGTCGAATTTAAGGTAGTCTGGGCAAAATGTAAGTGAACGAATATGAAGTCTATTTAAAATGTGGTAACTTAATTCTGCCAAGTTACCCTGATAAACCAGTGACCCCGCTTCGTAGTGCAGGCACTGGATCATACCATGAGCCCACATCTTTCTACTGCTAAAAGCGTAGAGTTCATAGTTTTGTCAAATCGTCTCGCTAAAGCAATGAGCTGATGTTTACTGCAGAACATCAACACTTAAATGGCTACTCAACTAATACAACCAAGAAAACTGGAAATTCTATCCCTCTCTTCCATTCTTAAACAGTTATTGGATTTAAAATAGTCATTCAACACAATGGCAAAGCCAGATATGATGGTATGGAAAGCCACAGCAGTTAGTAAATGTATGCCGAACAGCTTGTGCATGACATTTTAAGACAGACTTCACCCACAGTACACAACTGATTTGCCTTTCTAATGCAGAAGATCTAACAAATGAGTGGACTTAGATTAATCATTAAGACTGATCTGAACAGCACATACTATTTATTTCACGCATCTTCTGGTCTAGGCCTGACATGATTTTTAGAGAATTAATAAAAGTATTTTAAAAACAAAGCCAAGCAAACGAAGACCCGCTCAAGCTGAACAATAAACTTCCATAAGCAGACATGCAGAGGAGCAGTTAGCACAAGGCTTTTTTTATACCGCACTACTAAAATACTTTTTAACCAGATTATTTAACCAAAGACCAATAATCACCATAATTTCACAATGTCCACCTTTTCTACAGCTCACTGTCCTTTTCAGGTCTGAAGCTTCTTGTTAAGAAGCATAAACCTGTAGACCCGCTTTCCGATAGTCGATGGCACTGCGCATTCGCACTTTGGAACACCAAGAATTTGTTATGGTGTTTAATCAGCTGTGAAACTAACATATTGATCTTATTTTCTTACCGGGTGCATGCAAAGGTTGGTTGGTTTACCACAGCGCGGCGAGGCCAGCAGAGCAGGTATTATGTGTGCAGTGGTGTTCCTCTCCAGTGCCTCTGGGAATTAGCGACAAGCTTTGTAAATAGGCATTACCCTTTACACATAATACATACAGTATAAATACACACACGCACGCACGTACGCACACACACCTGTACTCATATCTTTGTGGGGGTCATCCATTCATTTCTTTAGGCAATCTTACCCAGAAAGGGCTGCTATGTGCGCAGGTCTTCGCTGTAACTCACTAATTAGATTACTAATTAGAGGACTGATTGGCTGAAGAGTCCCCACACCTGGGTTTGATCAGCTGACCTAACGGTTACCCTGAAAACCTGCACACACACCGGCGCTTTGGGGATAGGATTACCCACCCCTGCTCATCCCAGGAGGAATGTGATGGTGCACAAAGATTACGGTTCAGTACCTCGGTTTTGAAGTCATGGTTCGGTACGTTTTCAGTACAGCAGTGGTACAAGAAACAAAACATAAATTACTTATTTTTTTCTTTATTAAGCAGCGGTTCACTGGATAAAATGACTGTCTGTCATAAATAAAAACTCCGTCAATGCTGCTGCAATCTAATAAATAAAAGACTAAAATTTACTTAAAAGTAAATCTAAATAAATATCCATAAAGCTGCACATTTAGAAAAATATCAGGTTTTAATCACATTGTCGGGATATTTGACCCCCCCACACAGACACGATCCTAACAAGGATAAATGTTTAGAAGATGGATATTATGTATATTTGTGTGAGGGTTATATAATATAATTATATTAAAGTAATTCTATGTGGCCTATATTATAATACTATACTAATAATATACTGACAACTAAACACATATATACTGAAACTATGAAATCAGCTGCTCACTGACTTCCTGACACAAGTCCTGTATTGGTCATGTATGAAAAACGCTAGACAGGCACCAATCCCGGTCATTTTGGTTGGTGTGAGGCTCCTGGGGGCTTGGGGAGATATGCAGTGATTGGGGAGATATGCAGTGATTGGGGGGATATGCAGTGATTGGGGGGATATGCAGTGATTGGGGAGATATGCAGTGATTGGGGGGGATATGCAGTGATTGGGGAGATATGCAGTGATTGGGGGGATATGCAGTGATTGGGGAGATATGCAGTGATTGGGGGGATATGCAGTGATTGCTAAGCCAAATCTGCTGAGCTCTTCAGCGGACAAAGCCGCTCCGTGTTCCGCTCCTTCACGACGAGCCGCGACTTCAGTTATGCTGGCTGGGAAGAGCAAGATCACCAAGTGTTGCGTGAAAGAGCACGCCCCCCCCCCCCCACCGTCGAGCCTGTGTGCTGGCTGGAGACGCACGGCAAAACAGCTGTACGATTGTTGGGTGGAAATGTAAGTGGAAGCAGCAAGGAGGCAGTTTGCTGGAGTTCAGTCAGGCGGGGGCCTCACAGACAGGGATAGCATGGTTGGGTTGCAATGCATGAATCCCATATGACACCCAAAACTGCGCTTTTGTGAGTAAATTGGTGCAAAGAACACAGGCAGTGGTCTACAGAGCAGTGGAGGGAAGTCACATGGTCAGATGAGTCATCCGCCACACAGTTCGCAGCTAGCTGGCATTCCGAATGCTCAGGGCAACAGGCGTGGTGATTCCCCTGGAAGGGCTCTGGTGCTTCTAACAAGGTCTAGAGTGCATTTTTTCTGGCATTATTCACTCAAATCAACAGTCGCAGCTCAAGTATGCTACTTAATCATCTGTCACAGGCCTGTATGTGTGGCCTGTATGTTTCTCTCTCTCCAGGTAGGAGACTCAGCTGCAAATACTCGTCACCCACAGGTGTGAGCTGCCTTCTTTAAACCCCCGCCTTTAAACCCTGGCCACGCCCCACCTTCTCTCTCTCCCTCTCTATATGCTGATTGTCCCCATTCGCTTTCCTTCTCTATTTTTTACTCGCTTTTGATTTGACAAACGCTTTGGAATAAATCTTTGTTTTTTCTCTCCTTTTCACGTCGCTACCCTTTGAGCCAGGGCTGTAACACATCCTGTGGAAAAGCGTTTCATATCGCCAGCGGAATCTGGCTGAATGACAAATGACGCCCTGTTCCGTGATGCAGGTGTTCGCTGAATTGTTTTATGACCAATGAAAATGATAGGAATCACAAGCCATATTCTCCCCAGTCAATAAATCTAACCTTGTACCCAATACAGCGCTTGTGTGATGCTCTGGGGCAGCGATTTTCACCACTACCCGGGTAAAACCATTAAAGTCCTCTCGCTGGCTTGAGGGTCTCTACATGTTCTTCTGTTTCCTATACAATTAAATTTTTTCTTCTTCGCAATAGAATTTATGCTAAGGTGTATTTAAACTGCATAAATGTTCTAATTAGGCACTATATTGATGCTTTACTGTAATTTGCCAGTTAATTCCATACACAGGACATTATCGACATAAAAAAATCATTGTACTGCTTTTGGGTTCCCAAAACTTGTTGTTATTGCAAGTAGATTATGAGGTTAAGGCAACAGATGGAAAATCGTGTGCCAGTTACTTTAAATAGCACCGTGCCAGATCTAAGCAGCCAAATACAAAGGGATGATTTTAGTGGAAGGTTCAGTGTTTCATGAATAAACAAAACTGGGGAAAAAATCTTGGCAAATCAGACACTCGCTTTGCAGGCCGGATGGCAAAGAAAACCTCAACGATATTTCTGTAAAGGAGCTATTGGTTTGATCATTTTGGAAAAGAGACTTTTAACCTCAGCTGGGTGAGGATACATGCAATGTATGGGCATTTCACTAAATGTTAAATATCTATCTGCTCTGTTTTGGCGGTTTCTGCAACCGTTTATGATGAAACCGGCATGTATGTTTGCTGTTAACCACGTGAGGGACTCTCAGGAACACGGTGTCTGCTGACGAGGAGCAATACAACTCAGATATGACTGGAGAGGAAACTTTAAACGGCTTCATTGCTCAGGATTGAGTAGGAAAAGTAAAGTAAAACTGTGGACCATGCCAAACATTTACAGCTATAACTAAAATATACTAGAAAGTTTTTCTTTTCAAATAAAAGAAAGAAAGAAGAGAGTGACGTAAATTTCTCATCTGCAGTCACTCATGCGTGCTCAGACTGAGATTCGAGGAAAGCGTTTTCATCATGAATTTTCTCAGACCTTTCCTGACAATTCAGTGGAGCATCCGTTCCTTCTGAAGATTCTTGCCTTGACAGCATAGTATGTGTCTGCATTCAGTGCCCAGTTTCCCTGCACATGTGCTTTTATCGATGCACCGCTTCACTGTTTTCACACCGCATCTTGCATATCGTGGCAAGACCGCCGCTGTCATATCTCCTTTTTTTGCTGCTAATGTCCCATTAGCAAAACAGGAAAGCTTCAAAAACAGGAAAGCTTCAAAACAGGAAAGCTTCAAAAACAGGAAAGCTTCAAAAACAGGAAAGCTACAAAAACAGGAAAGCTTCAAAAACAGGAAAGCTTCAAAAACAGGAAAGCTACAAAAACAGGAAAGAGACAAAAACAGGAAAGCTTCAATAACAGGAAAGCTACAAAAACAGGAAAGGGTTCTGCCACTTTTTCTGATGTGAGCTTTCACCTTCCGAGACGTGACCTTGTCCATTGACTTATCGTCAGTGTGCCCCAATCTGATCACTGTAGGCTTTCTAACCAAAACAAAAGTTGTGACTTTCATGGAATGATAGTTTTTCCACCCTTTTCACATTTTTATTTACTGTTTTCTGACCTCAGTTACTTAAAAAGCTATGAACAACAAGCTATTGCTATAAAGAAAGAAACATATTTGCCTTGTTTCTCCAACTTACCCAAAAATATAAATTATGCCTATTATTTATACACTTATTCCAGACTTTTCCAAACAACCACTAAGAACCGTGCATAGCACATAAACAGGATAAGAAACACAATTATTTGTGAATGTTGCTTTTTGTCTGGAGATATTTCTGGTATCATATATTTTTAATAGTCAGTCCTTTAAGGAAACACTGAAGGTGCAGGAGATCTTCCGTAGCTGTCTCTCAAGCTTCATTACATTTACAGTGGTTGTCATGGAAAAGCCAACCATTAATAGAAAAGGCACAAAATTAACGAGTAAGGCAGAATTATGCAACAGTTCGCAGGGTAAAATATACTGTAACAACAAATCCATATACAGGACATTAACGTAAAAGCATAAACTTAAATATTGTGTAAAAAAACAGGGAAAAATATACACCATTAATCCATCTACCCATCCATCCATTGATCCATCTATTTTCTGTTGTGCATAATTTTATACAGTATGATCATGAAGCAAGCTGTGATCTATAAACGCATCACATTTTTGTTATACCATACCTGTGTTTTGTTTGACTATTCATGACTATTGCAGTCATAAAGCAGAGATGTAATAAATGAAGCTTTGAGGCCTGTGGCCGTCAATCAGCAGTTTGTTAGTCATTAGTTATTCGATTGCATTCCGTTGTGGTCATGCAGGTACTGTAATGCCAGACAGCGTAAACCCAGTGACCAGTAGTGCTGAAAATAGGAATGCTGAGGCTGTTTCTCCACACACACACCCCCCCGGTATGTTTTTTTCAACGAAAAATGTAGCATCACAGTAATTATCTAGCAATTATATTGAGCAGTTATCTTTCCATGAAGGCTACTGTTGTTAGTTGTTGGTAGCTTCCAATGACACAAAAGAAGTTAAAAGTAAAGTTCCTAATCTAAAAATGCTAAAAGCCTATTGATTATTCAGCTCAAAACATCCTCCCAAGCCTACGTTAGCAACCATAGGTTTTAAAACCTCATTTCTACTGACACTAAATAAAGCAAAAAATAAAATATTACCGTAATATTGCAGTAGATGAACAAAGGTTAGCCTACAGTTGCAGAAGAAGATGGAAATATTTGTAAGAATTCTCTGCAACTGGAACCAGGGACAGGAGTTGAACCCATAACACTGGAGGCATAAGGTTGCATCATCAACTTTCTGGACTTACAGTAGGTTATGTTCTGGCGAACCGATCGTGAGCTGAAAATATCGTAAGTTCAATATGAACAATATGTTACCACACACTTAGGCGTACAATAGACATAAAAGGTGTGGGAAAATGTGGTCAAACTCAAAAAAACACTGTATGATATATTGTTAAACACTGTATGATATATTGTTAAACACGGTATGAGATATTGTTAAACACTGTATGAGATATTGTTAAACACTGTATGAGATGGTTACACTTGTGATCGTAAGAGAGACTGGAAGCGTGGCTGCATGGTTGCTGCTATCACTCAGCATCAGTCGAAAGCATCATGCAGCATAAGACTAGCCTGGGAACTAGAGCGGGATTCAGACAACTACTGAATGTGCATCACTATCATGCCATCATAAAGTCAAAATTTCATAAGACAAACATCTTAAAGACAGGAGCATCAGCGTTTAAAAAAAAAACAAAAAAAAACAAAAAAAAACAAAGGAAGCAATATTAATATGCACACAAACAATCAATAATCCAGCAACAAAACAACATAATGAAAATACATAAATGTGGCTGTGATTTATGTTTACATTATTACAGATGACAGGGAGGTATCAATTTTCTGGGTTGATTACAAGGTGATGATGTGGCGTTCTGGCCGCTCCATGATGAGTCCCAGTCTGTCACAGATTCTCCGCATTACTGTTTAACTGTGTTAACAAATCCCAGCTTTATAAATCATTTTTTGACCACCAGCTTGTGGCTTCAATGAAGGTCCAGCAGATATGAGTTTCCAGTTTAATGCGTTTATCATTGCCTTGGAGTTTGCCGAAGGATACCTGGCCATTTTGATAAACTCCCCCTGCACACCTTTCCCTGTGTTATTACACTATGAACAGAAAATACAGGGTAGGAAGTATGAAAGGGATGGAATGGGTGTCTGACATGGAACAGAAGCAGTAAGTGGGATTTCTCTGCTTTCTGCCTCTACATTTACACCAACTTTAGCTTGGTCTGTGTCAGTGCACAGGGATCGTCTGGGAACACCACATCCCCAATCCATACTTAAATCTCAGCGCAACACGATGCTGGCTTCCATACTATAATGAGCTGAGGAAAAGAAGAGATTTGTGTTCATATTGTTTATTCGGTCAAGTTGCCTTTCAATGCATTTGCATTTAATTCACAGAGAATAAATAAAAGCCGATGCTGGAATGCTTTCTGGAATTACGAAGCTTCTCCGCTTGACTTTAAACTGGCAGATGCATGAAATCTACATCCAGTTCACAAAGGCGCCACTACCCACCCTGGAAATGCCACTTAATGGCCTGAGACCTTCCTCAGCCACATAAAAGGGTGACGGTATTTCAGAAATAGCAGCGAAATGGAACTTTCAAACACAGTCATTTGACTCATAATGAACCTTAAATAATATATTGTAATCATCATTCTACATTCTGAATATCTGGTGCAACACATAATTATGGGCAGAAAAAATGACTTCAGCTTCATCGCATTTTGGGGAGCATTTGGGTTGTAGACATAATGATAATCGATATATCATTAAAATAACCAGACCACAATACAATTTTCTTTTGAAATTATACAATGCATGCTGAAGTTGGTTCTCCATCATCACTGCATAAATGATTTGTGATTAAAGTTGTTTAAAGGCTAATTTGAATAATTCTTTTAAAAACTTAAGGAGGTGTGACACCTCATCTGTTGTCAAAATGTTTTCCCTTATAATTTACTGAAATGATTATTAAGCAATGCAAAGAAAACTGTTAACATTAACATAAACACAGGGTTCAAATTCGGGTGCACGACAAAATATAATGTTTATAAAAGGATTTAAAATATGTTTATGAGATCACCTCAGATAACGTAATACATTTCATGTATGTCTCAATTGATTGTGCAAAGATCATAAACAAAAGATTGCAACAACCTGCCAACCTGTCACATTTTTTTTCCTCTTGGAAAAAATTGAGAAAAACCTCATGGAGCCCAAACAGCCTAATGTTCAGATACTGCAGGGGTAAAATTGCGTGTAGAAATCTTGGGGCTGCCACGCCGTGCGGTTCGCTATTTAGCATCATTTATCTGGCCAGTGGAGGCAGCCACGGACACACTTTCATCCATCATTCCAAGACAGGTTACAGATGCCTAGAGCATCAGGGAGGATGGGTTAGATAAAGTAAAATGCTGCATGTGAGATCAGAATGCTTCCCCGCAAACCTCCCCGTCTGATTGATTGCTAAGATGGCTTTGCAGACCCCAAATATCTGCTTTTTTCCCAGCTCCTGATGAGCTGGCATCACTGTGGCACTTTGAGATTATGATTCCCCACTTGGTGCTGCTTTGATTGTTGCACGTGTTCTTGACTTTCACTTTCCCAGTAGCACTGTAAGATTCTCAGATGAAAAAAGTGTGCCATTCAGAGTAGACGGGTTGCCTATAAATACACCAACTATACATTCCTAGAAGATGCTTTAAATATTTACACTGGATTTTTTTCCAAAGTTGGAATTCAGTTAATTTACAATCATCTATGAAGCATTAATCATTATGCTACAAAGTCTGAAATTTCGAATGAAGGTAAAACTGCTTGTACCCTTCATGTCTTTTCTCGCTTCGGCCAGCAGGTGTTGCTGGCCATCCTGTTCGCACCTGCTGTCATGCTAGACCCTTGTGTTTTCCCAGCTCTCTGGACAGATGCATGGCTCAATGGGCTGAGCATGTGGCACAGAAGCCATAATCCTCCTGTTAGGGGTCTGTTTTATTTCTTAATCGCTCTTTTGTTCCAGTGTTTTGCTACATTTTTAATCTTAGTTTTTTTTGTCCTTGATTTGCCCTCTTCATGTCCTGTCTGATTTTGCTTTTGCTTATGAATGCTCCCAATCTCCCCTTTTGTTAAGCCCTAGTACTCGTTAGGTTTCCTGATTCCTTCTCTTGTTAAACGTAAGTTATTGTGTCTGTATGTCCTTATTCTGAGTCTTCTGGCTGATGAGGTGCTCACACCTGCCTTTGTTCATCTCCCCGGTCCGTCATTGTGCTTTGTCACTCTGCGTTATGCTCCTGCTTCCCGTCCTGCTGTGGCCCGTTTCGCTTTGTATGTTCGCTTTTTGGTTTCTTGTTTTTCGTGCTGCCTTTTATTCTGTAGCTACCCTTTCTCTTCCATTTTGTTTAATAAAGCCCAAGCGGGACCGTCCATCCTGCCTGCACCATGCCCCGCGTCCGCAGCACCAGACAGACCATATCTATTGCAATTTTATAAGATAACAGCTACTTAATATTTGAAAATTAAAACAAAATAATAATAAATAAATGCAAATGCAAATGTAGCATCATTTTGCCAAAGGTTATATTTTGGAATCTAAACAGACAGAAAAAACGTTCATCTACTGCACTTGATCAAGCAAGGATATTAAAACAATAATACCTTTCTGAATTTTTTATAATTACACAAATGTATTATTTTGTATATTCCATAAACGTTGTGATGATCTTAAATAGAAATTATATAATGCAAGCCAAACTCTGAAAACTTATAACCACTCTTATTATAGTACTCATTTAGTAATACTGACATTAAACTTTAAATACTGCAGCCCAAATGAAAAACATGCTAAATACCATCTAGATTACTAGATTACTTTTGAAGGAGCTAATTGTCTTCCACAATTCCCTTGGCATTTTCTAATCCGGTGGTGAATGAGATAAGCTGTCAGCAACTTGTTGTGCTTTGGATAAAGAAACATTTAAATGCTGACAAACTCAACCTGCCGTAGCTTATTTAACACAAAGGATGTCTGAGGACAGCATCTGTCACAACAGCAGCACCGGTGCAGATTTGATCAAACTGACACGATGAAGCTTAGCATTCCTCCTGCCTTCCTGGAAAGCAACGAATGTCATGTGGGCTAATCCTCTGTAAGCCTAATCGGGAATGTGATTCATGGATCTACAGAATTTATACCCATAATGCAAAAAGTCCTTGAAGATAAGGAGCCTTAAATGTAATTTCCCATCTGCAATTCACACGCTACCCATTTTACTTACAGTTCCGAGCTGACAACAGAAGAAAATTACTTTTGCAGTATAAATTCCACCCAAATTTGTGCACATAAATAACGCAGATATAGGGACACTGAGCCAAACCCGTGCCAAGTGTGCACAAGTATTCTTCTGGAATTCACTGCCCAAGGAATTACAGCTGTTGATACAGGATTATATGTGCTGCTACTCCAGGTTATTGACATCTGTGTAAAATGTCGCTGACATACATCTCTGATGCAGCGGTATATCAGTCGAGCTAAGCAATGTCTACTTACCAAGGTTTCTAAAAAGCACTTTCTTGAACTACATGAGTTGTAGAAACATCTTCCCCTGATCAAAGTCTGACCACCAGCAAAAGGAAATGGCAGATTTATGAATGCAAATGAAAAGTAGATTAAGGTGTTCCTGCGGGAAAAAACACACTGGCATTGCTACTGCTTTTTATTGGTGGAAAGTCTTTTGCCCCGTTGTGTTGAGAGAATTGTAAACAGCATGCTAACGTAATTTGCTTTCCGTTGTCAAGGCCTGCTTTATTTTCAATTAGAATGCAATAATGTTGGCCAGAGCCCCCTCCAGGAAAATGGTCACCCGTGTTTTTCTCATAACATCCTTGACGTACAATCAGAAATCAGATAAATGAGACCTGGAATTCTAGTTGATGGTATGAAAAGACTACACAGGCCAGATGACATCGTAGAACGTGCTGCATGTTTCACAAAGATAAATGCTCCATGTGGAAATTACATTGAGGGAAAAAATGGGGGAGGATGAACGGCTTTTACACCATTCTTACTTAAACAGTGACTTATCAAATCTGCCATCACTGAGCTTGTGGGCATTCATGGCTTAGGAGCAAAAATATTTTTGCCATATATTTATCAGAGATTTAATGGCAAAAATCCCCCTGTTTAATGGAAAGGCTGAGTGAAAGGTTTTTCACTGTGATCTAGGTTTGACTGTGATTTATTTGTTCTATATATAATGATGGTGATCCAACAACCCTGAAGACCACTGCTATGGAGAGGGGAAAAAATGGCATAAATATATGTGAATGCATTCACCTTTTATGAATAATTGATTTGTCCAGCTCGATTAATCATAAACAAACGTTATCTGTGTCACATGGCGTGTTAAGTTTATCGATGTAATTACTGACAGCTAATTCTCAGGTGACATGTCGCGGGGGGAATGGAATGGTTGGATTTCTAAAGTAGCATATACTGTAATATTAATATGCTAGACCTCAGGCTTTGGCTCTGTGCTGAACAGATGGATAACAATCAGTGTAAAGTAGCATATAATATTAATGTGTGCTAGGCCTCAGACTTCGGCTCTGTGCTGAATAGATGGATAACAATCAGTGTAAAGTAGCATATAATATTAATGTGTGCTAGGCCTCAGGCTTTGGCTCTGTGCTGAATAGATGGATTACAATCAGTGTTAAGTAGCATATAATATTAATGTGTGCTAGGCCTCAGACTTCGGCTCTGTGCTGAACAGATGGATAACAATCAGTGTAAAGTAGCATATAATATTAATGTGTG
>JABFEB020000043.1:7435149-7448935 GCA_019775895.2 Stomatorhinus ivindoensis
TAGATGGAAAACAATAAGTGTAAAGTAGAATATAATATTAATGTGTGCTAGGCCTCAGACTTTGGCTCTGTGCTGAACAGATGGAAAACAATAAGTGTAAAGTTGCATATAATATTAATGTGTGCTAGGCCTCAGACTTTGGCTCTGTGCTGAACAGATGGATAATAATCAGTGTAAAGTAGCATATAATATTAATGTGTGCTAGGCCTCAGACTTTGGCTCTGTGCTGAACAGATGGATAACAATGAGTGATTCAGTGTCTTGCAGCAGAGGAAATGGACATCCTTTGGCAGCACAAGCAAGTCCTTGCTTAGTTCCCTCGACTGACAAGTTACACAATTTTAGATTAGAGGAGACCTTGTGTATCATGGGAGGGGGGGAACTGTCAACATTTGGTGGGAAAAAAAAAAAAAACTTGCAACATTAATTTATCATCAGTATATTTTTAACTAAATTATTTAACAAATGCCAAAGAAAAGTTACATGAAATGCTTAAGTGAATTAATCATAATACAGCAGTATTTGAGGCTGAAGTCAACAGCAAGTCTTTTTAAGACCCTGAAATAACAGTTAATAATAACTCTACTTAATAATCTTGATGACTATCTCCAGTATTAAAAAAGAAAGTAAATGAAAAATAAATGGTACATATCTAAGAAGCAAAATCTTAAACTATATAGTAAAGAAGAAATTGTCGGTGCACTGTTTCCCAGTTTCACCAGTCATACAGAAATGGACTGCTGCAGTGATTGGTTGTGCACATAAATATGACACATTAAACACTTGCAGACACTTTTGGCGTCATATTGGATCCTGTCATTGCCATTTTCCCCCAGTATTATTTTAAAGCTCTAGATTGTATTATGACATTAGTAACTGTTAATTCCATCTTTTTCTTTATCTAGCTCTATAATCAGTATGGCACGTCAGCCCATATACAAGGGTTCCTGCTTTGAGGATGACAGAATTGGTCCAAATAGGTTTAAAGGTGCATTTCTAGTCTGTAACCTGTTGCAGTTTAATGCAGCTGTTACCTTACAACTTCTAGAGCAAGAAATAAACATTAATTATAGCAAAATTACAATTACATTCTCAATTATAAATTACCATATACCTCATTAACACAGACAAAGCCATTAAACAGGGATGTTTAAATCTTGTCTTTACGTTTACATAGACCCAAGCTTACTGCATGCACAGATACAACAAGCATTTCAGATGACTCCCTGAAATAAATTGCTCACTTTTAATGGCATTCCTTCCTATGACGGGGGTAGAATAGTGGGTAAAACCATTTCTGACTTTGCAACCAGTTCATCTACCTTCAGTTTTTATTTATTTATTTTGAGGGAACAGACCTCCTACCTGCAGTAAAGCCCTTCCTCTAGAAAATAAGTATGATATGCTTTTGATAAGAACAGTGTGCTGTGAGGGGAACCAAGGAAAGTCTTTCGAGCAACAACAATAATAAATGGATTTCATATCTCCTAACCCAGCTTTGCAGTCTCTGAAGCTCAGTTGTCAGACCTGAACCAATGCATTCGCTGTAAAACCGGGGAAAACGAGGACTGTGTGCAGCATGTTAAATCTTTGGAGGAATTTAAAGTTAGACTTAGTGCAGCCATCTCACACTGTACCTCAGGAGTGAGCTTTTCTGCATTTGCTATTTTTGACTTAATTTGATTTGCCAAAATCTTTTTTTTTTTTTAATGAATTGAAATTGATAATGGAAGCCATTGGTCATCTGCATTTCCTTTTCAGCTATTAGGGTTAGTTAATGTTTCCTGCTGCACTGTTGCAAGCTCACATGACTGAGATCACAGCAGTGTCTTTAATGAGACAGTGAAGGTCGTCAATACCAAAACGTGATCAGCAATCGTTCCTCCAAAAGCATGGGCTAGGGTCAGAAAACAGGGCAAGTTCACAAGATTCTGAATCCAAATCAGCAATCTGTAATACAGGATCGATATGCCAGGGAAATGTCAAAGTGACACAAGAGCCGGTCGCATTTGGTCTGGATTTGTACTTTCCGGACCTGAAATGCCCAACACTGGGGGTAACTAGGGTTCAGTAGAGCAAGCACAATAGCTCACGAAGCCCCAGTTCAGGGAAATGTCTTGCCTTCCTCTTAGTCTTATTAGTTGATGGATTGCTGGTTTCACCAGTATTCAGATGAGCACTAGAGATTTTGGGCCCCCAATACAGACCATTCACCCTAGCCCATCCCTCCCCCCTGTACGGCGCCCCTGCAGGTGAGATAGGGCATGACAGTCAGTATAAGTGCTGACTGGAGTCAGGGGAGACACCAAGGATCATTTTGGTCCTTCACAATAAATGACAAAGCAAGCATTTGTGTTTTGTCTATTATTTTTACTCTTATTATTCCCACAGGCTGTTGAATTCCCACATTTTTGTGTGTCATAGACTCACTATTCACAATTTGGCGTGTGAGCCCAGGAAATACAGCTGTAAGGATTGCGACGTGGGTGAACAGCACGACTGACTCACTTCCCCCAGTTACGGTTTCTTCATTGTAATGCTAATAACCTGTGCTATTTGGCACAGCGACGATTCGGCTGGTCCAGAGTCCAGTGCCGTTCACATTTGCTGCATCATGTACGTGACACTTCTGCCGCTAAATGTGAGCGCTAAACAAATTATAAAAGGCTCAGTCTCCAAGCTGCTTACAGTTTTATTTGGATTTTACTTGGACTTTTTTATTATTTAACACTCTGGACCCAAAAAAGGACTGAATATGGAGAGCGACCGTGAACCTGGCCTTGTGAATTTTCATCTTTTTAACTATTAACATTCAGTTACGTCAGTATGCACAAGAATCTGCCAGATATTAAAAACAGGGTTATAGCGGGAGAGGAAACACAAGGTAGGAGAGCGAGAGAGTCACTTACAGGACACACAGGTCCAAACAAAGTGACAGTCAACAGATGAAGTGTAACATGCCTGATGCATCACAGCATAGGTCTGTATCTAATCCATGCAGCCTTTTTATGAAATTCTTTAAATGAATCTGAAATACAGACTGCATGCTGATTTTAAGATTGTACATGTACTACTGTACTCTTACAGAGAATGTTTGCCAGGTGGTTATCATGGGAATGTTACAACACCTTGATAAAATTGCTTAAAATGGTGATGAGTGACCATAAGAATATGGCAGGAAGTGCAATTTTAGACTGTGAATAATTCAATTATTCTTTATTTCCTTTCCTCAGCACCTCTGTAATGTAACGTGCATCATTTTCCATCTCTCGCTCAATTCTTCACCCCAGCAAGCTTAAAAGCATTAAAATACACAAATTCAGTGATATGCAAGCCTGTTTTGAATTTATATATCTGGCATTATATTGTGCATTTATAATTAAGAAATTATCCAGAGTACAGGAATTAAGCTCAGTGACAAAAAAGTGAAGCACGCAGTTGAACTGGTGGAAATGAAATGAATCCGCACGTGGTAAAAGGTCATGTGACTATCGTGATGATTATAATATCAGATCAGATGATTATAATATCAGATGATTATAATATCATGATTATAATATCAGATCAGATGGATAACAGTTGGCAGTATGGGCACACTGGGGAAAGACCAGGGGACCCGGCTGACCCGATTATGGTACCACTCCAAACGAGGCCATTTCTGCGCTGGTGTTAACGGCAGCCTACGCATAGGAGCGTGAACCCATAGTCCGACTGATGTCAATTGTTGAGACACGTTGTCGGATGGCACGGGGTGTTGTAGAGAGTCCAATAGCTGTGTCTGGATGGCAGGCGCAGAGGTCATAGGGTTCTGTAATGTTTGGCACACAATACAACGGCCCTGCCTCAGTGTGGTCTGTCTTGGGTGACCGGAACCTTCACGACGTATCTGGGTGACGTGACATCTGCATGCCCGCATGCCATTCATACGACAAGCTGGCCTCACGCAAAATCCACAATGTGACCGCACAGAGGCGTCCTCTGTGTCGGGTGACTAGACATTCCAGCTCATTGTAAATCAAGTCATTTACATAACCTGGTCTGCAGTGTGCCAAATTACATCCAAATCGGCACATTACTTCTGGGTGCTTAACATTTTTTGTCAGAGCATACAAAACATTCTTTGAAATACTCCTACAAAAGAGCACTTCTTCTTCCACAGTAATTCCTGTAATGCAAAAATTCCTTCATTGCTTCACTCTAAATAAAGGGAATAACTGGAAATATCCAGCCTATGAGCAATGGCCTCCAAGAGGTGCTGCCCTCTAGTGGAGAGGAAGACTCCTAATGCACAGCGTACAAAAAGTACTTGATTACTCCCTTCATGGTGTAAAAAATGGTAAAAGCCCCTGTCACATAATCACACCATTAGGTCTCCTCCAAAAGGAAAGCTTTGAAGATTGTTTTGGACTGACTTTCCAGCAGGTCTCTTATTCTGAGTAATGTGCTTTGATGTCCTCTTTCACAGATAACACAAAGAGCCAAACTGCCACACGCAGAAAGCGTTCCCAGCTACTAAGGGAATTTCACATGGGAAAGACACTACATGTAACAGCCAGACACTTTCTCTGTCCTTAGTTGGTGCTTTTATCCAAGGGAACTTGCAGCCTTATCCATTTATAAATTTGAATATTTTTCTGGAGCAATTCATCTAAAGCACATTGCCCCAGGGTACTAGTGGAACCAAAAACCAGCATGTTACAATTGGTGTCCTCTGTAACCGTCGCCCTACCTACTGCCCACAAGAACATAAGAAGTATTACAGCAGAAAGGAGGGCATTCAGGTGATGCTTTGCGTTTGGATATTCTAGCTACTTCTGTGCCTGTGTGACTTTATTCCATCAGGATCACCTGCTCCAGATTATACAGGTGAAATATAACCAAGCCTTAACCAGGCATTAAAGTCACTGTCAAATCCACTCCATAGCAGAGCAAGGTAAAGCGTTACACTGGAAAACTGAAATGTTTTTTTTTTCCAGATGTGGACACCATAGTCAATATGTTTTGCAATTAACAGGGCTAATAATGAGCTATCTGCAAAAAACCTTTGTTACATATGGTGCAAAACAAGTGCAGACGGACACAAAATGTCAAGATGTTTTTCTGTCTGTGAAGGAGAATTTCACTGGTGCCTTGCATACCAATGGATGAAATTTCTTTTGCTCAAGATGCAATTAATAAAATGGGACGTAATTTGATCAAGACGGTTAAGGGAGAGGACAGCTGGGATTTCATTTATGAGTTATTTGAGAGCTAAGTATTCGATTAAAAAATGAAATTATACACTTTTTCAGCTTGTAATGTGACAAATGGAGGAACCTTTCCAGCATGTAGTTGTCAACTATACAAGAATTGTTTGTTTATCTCAAACTGCCAAACTGCATTAACAAATTCAAAAAACTGACTAAAACGGAACAGCTTGCCTGTTGTCAATGATACATCCACAGGTACTAAATCTGTTTCAATCTGGTTGATTACTACAGACAAACCATATCCACTTCTTTTTAAATGAAATCTGTTGGTTGTTTGGTATGTTTTATACTAAGACTATGCAACTCCGGTCCTGGAGGTCAGGACTAAAACACAGTTTGCAGATTCGCCTGCTCAAACACACCCACTAAACCTGGGAAGTAGCTGGTGAGCTGAATAAGTGTGTGAATAAGTGAGCAGGGAAATGTACTAATATGAGTGTGTTACCTCTGGCCCATCAGGACTGGACCTGCTCAGTCCCGATTTAGATAACTGTGGTCACGACAAATTTCTCTCGGTCAGTCCACAAAATTCAGTGTTAAAGGTGTCAAACCAACTCTCAGTGTTGTCATGCTGTACCTAATAGTAAGGTAACAGGAGTTCAATAACTGGACTGGTGAGTGGTCGAAGGCTGGGGAAGGACGTGATTTTTCACCTTACTCAGTCTCCCAAATACAGTAAGGGTGAATCTCAGATTAACATGGTCATCTTTGCATGCAATCTACCATCCACTTCAAGAAATTGGAGTTAAATGGCCTTTTAAATTGCTGATGAAAAGCAGTAAGAGTTCATTTTGTTGGACATTCATGGGACAAGCAGTGTGGCATTTCTACAACTTGGCATACATAACTCCACAATCAAATAGCTTTGAAAAGAAGCAATACTCAACATTCAAGATATGTAGATATCTTGCCAAGTCGATATGCATGTCATTTATTTTTATAGGTTGTATTTAACAGCATTCCTGTAAAACATTTTATTTAGTAAATTAATGCACTCATAAAAAGGATTCGATGTTTTAGCTAATGTACATGTGCAGTAACTAAAAGTTCATTCATTTCAACTGAAATTATGCACTATTAATACTGTTTATACAATATTAACTTTATCTTTACTAGGAGAAAAAATTTTAGGAGGCAAACTTCATATCAAAGTCGAGCCTTCCTGTGAGTAATAATTATTTTAAAAACATTTGGCAGGTGTTTTGAAGTCTAACTGTGTGCTCCATTTCTTAATGGTGTCAAAGATACAGTACAAGCAACCTTAAAATAATTAAGATTAAATAAATCTGCACCTGCCAAAGCAGATTTACATTACATTCTGCTTTGTAGGTGCGCCAGCGCTGATGAAAGGGTATTCGTTTTCCGTGTGCTAGATTTAAATTGTTATTCATAGGACCAGATATTGATTCATTACATCAACTGGCCATCTTCCTTGGCATGCCCAGTTAAATACACATTTAGGCATTAAATGATTAAGTAAATGATGGCCCATTGTTTACAAAACATGGTGAAATCCATCCATCTTCCATAACTGCTTACCCAGTACAGGGACATGATGGGTGTGAAGCCTATCCTGGAAAATACGGGCCACGAGGCGGGGAAGGCGTGGGATGGCAATCCAATCCGCTGGAGGCTACACACACAGACACACAGGTGTCAACAGTTCAGGTCCAGAAAGTAAAAATCCAGACCAAGATTTTGTTTCAACCAACCTGCTGAGTTGTGACTGTATACTCGGTTGGTTGAAACAAAATCTTGGTCTGGATTTTTACTTTCTGGACCTGAACTCTACACCGATACACATAAGCAGCATGTCTGCCACTAACAGAACACTCAAGGAGAGCATGCAGAATCCACAGGAAGAGCAGAAATGGAGCCCATTGTCTTAGTGGTAGGAGACCTTCTATATGTAGCAACATGGTTTTGTGTATGTGGGGGCACATTTACATTACCTTGTGGGGGTATTTTTTCAGTCATCAAAAGCAGAAAGTCAATTTTATAACAATCTATGAATGCAATCAAAAAACAAAAAATGCCAAGTCTTGCTTTTCGTTTGGTTACTGATGGTTAAAGTTAGCACTGGGCAGGGGTTAAAGACGTCATAGTTACTTATGGTTAAGGTTGTCAGTTATGGTTAACGTTAGCACTGGGCAGGGGTTAAGGTCGTCATAGTCACTTATGGTTAAGATTAAGACTGGGCAGGGGTTAAGGTTGTCATAGTTACTTATGGTTAAGGTTAGGACTGGGCAGGGGTTAAGGTTGTCATAGTTACTTATGGTTAAGGTTATAAGACTGGGCAGGGGTTAAGGATGCCATAGTTACTTATGGTTAAGATTAAGACTGGGCAGAGGTTAAGGTTGTCATAGTTACTTATGGTTAAGGTTAGGACTGGTTAGGGGTTAAGGACGTCATAGATACTTATGGTTAAGGTTGTCATAGTTATTTATGGTTAAGGTCATAGCTGGGATTATGGTTATGCCCATAGAAAGGATAACAGAGTCCCCACAAAGACTGTGATAGCTAATCTCTGTGTCTGAGAGTGTGGATCATCCTGAGCACCGTGAGACATGGAACAGATCCAGTGAACAGAAGATAATCAATTTCATATCTGATAGGTCAGTTGCTGAGAAAATGGCGACAGGGCTACACTGAAATAGTAATTTGATAACAAAAAAACAACATAAATGATGATGATGATCATCTACTCCTGAATAAACAAGTACTTTTCAGAAGCTACTCAAATGGCCAAATCATTGCTATCCCACTTACTATACTGCCAGAAGACCAAGTACAGAACTAATTTAATTATGCATGCATACAAAAACAGAGTATTCATAAGGCAGCCTGTTCAGCAATGCAAGCTAAACTAGCGAGAGGCTCATTACTTCTCCCCAAAAACACCACGGCAGTCATGAATAATGAGGCTGTAATAAAGATACATGCCTCTGGATAGAGGAAAGTGATTAAATGCATGCATTGGCTTGCCCTAATGGTTCAGTCTACCTTATCATCTCGCTGTGCTTTCAGGTGATGAAATACAAAAACAAAATACAAACCGATTTAAACTCCGCTTCTGGTGGTTCCTTTTTGCCCCCCCCCCCCACTAAAACTGAATCTCTCACAGCTTAAAACGTGAAAGAAATGTGCACCACATTCACAGGACAGGCAAACAAAAAAGCTGGAATGACAATTGCTGGGCTCGTGACGGATCAGGAAATTAGAGACGTTCCGCTTCATACAGTAATTACAAGCCTTCATTAGGCAGAAAGTAAATTTCCAAAGCGATTTTCAGACTCAACGCACCCACATCTGCCGCCAACGGGAAAATTACAGCGTCGCAACTTCTCAGTTCAAAGGCAGGCAAGCCATCCTCACCTAGCAAATACAGCAATAACATATCGACCAGGTGCTGTCATAGAGCTACACAAGTTCAATATAAAATTAAAAAGAAAATTGCTGGCTGCATTCAAATGTCAGTGTGGATCAATTCCAAAGGTATTATAAAGGACTGGAATGCAAAGCTGAAGTAAGAGACTGCTGAATAGATTCTAACTTTATTCATCAGCTGTATTTTAAGAATGACTTAATCCTGTTAGACATAATATTTGTCCAGAGAGTGAAACAGCATTTTAAGTCGAAACAGCATATCATACGGATTTTCCTCTTTTTCAAAAGAAATAAGCCTTCATAATTTGGTTAGTGGAAATAACTAATAAAGTTTTATCATGAGTTACATGTATTTGCTGTTAAACAGTGAATATACTCAATTAAACACATTAGTGTGATTCATTCATTCTGTGATGTCATTCTATAAAGTCTGTCGGTGTGAGCTTATTACTATAGCTAAAATCGTCCAGAGACACACACCGCTGGTTCAAAACTGGCTTCAAACTGGTTTATATGGTGAGACACATGGTTGCTAAATCGACAAGGTCTGCGGCGATGTCAGAGAGAAACATGTGGTGTCAGGCTGTTAAAGCGAAGGGGCAACACGTCCGCCCCCGCTTAACAGAGAAGGCTGCTTCCTGCTCCGCCGTTTTCTGGCATTTATCAGTTAGACGTTCTCAGGTGTCGTGGCCCGTCCATCGCACCACGGAGAGGCCTTCCATCTGACCCGAGTACCTATCTTCAGATCCGACAAACGCTCCGGCACTAAAGAGGCACCGAACGGCAACATGAGAAACTTAACAAGACAGCGCAAGACAAATTTTAACTGGCTTTAAATGGGGAGCTGGGTGCCTCCACAAATCACGCTGTGAATAGCGACCTTGCTCTTCCTCTGGTCGTGCGACTCGATCGCAGCGGTGAAAGGTTTCCTTTAAATGGCCCCTCGAAGGCCTTATCTAAGTTCCACATCCTAAATTGTTTTCTGATGAAGGTTGGATGTCTGTGCATTCCTGGAACTAATTGGATATTTGCAGTATGGCTGCTTGCTGTTAGAATATCAACACAAATACGGAAAACGTAACCAGCGAGCAAAAAAATACATTTTTTTTATGTCATAGATGTTGTCACATTTGTAAATCTTACATGTGTTTTTATAAAGTGGTGAATTCTAAATATATAAAATTATATAGAGCCTAAACCCATCCATCCACCCACCCATCCATCCATTCATCCATTCCTCCCAGGTTATCCATTAGAGGCTCATCAGTCAGCCCGGGGCGTGTTTCAGAAAGCACTGGGCAGCGGAATACCTCGGACAAAATTTCAGTTAGTTTTTTTTTTATTCAGTTTTATTATTTAATGGCACATCCAGTCAAAATTAGGATTTTATAATAATTTTGTTCTATTTGTACAATGCCTGATGAAAATTGCAGGGATAAAATTTGATAAATCAGTCAAGGTTAAATTACAGTGATTGTTGCTTAAAAGGATGCTATATATATGGGATTCCGTAGTGGGCACTGTCATGGTGCCAAGATTTTCATGGAAGCGAAACAGTAATTAACACATATCTATTAGGTATAGACTTATAAAATGATTCATCTACCGTCTGGCCACTTATCCAGGTAAAGGTCACTGGGACCCTGTCTCCCTTCCTAAGCACCATAACAAACAATCTGGATGGTATCCAGTCCATCATAGTCAACACAAATTCAAACACTCGGGGCAATTAAGAGAGACCAATTGCAGGGGAAATGTAACACAACAGGACGAGAATGTGCAAAAACCACAGCTAAAATGGTGGAAAAAAAATTGAATGGAGGAAGCAACTCTGTTTAGTTTTGTTTTGTTTTTAGCTAATGACCTGCCCAAACATGCAGTCCTGTCCCTCTTCGTGGTGAGTCCTTTTGGCTTGACAAGTGAATAAATATCGAGGTCAACCATTAGAACAGAGCATTTGATGGATATGCAGATGAAAAATGTGGATGCAGTTTGTCAGTTCTACAAGCTGGGCATCTGGGATGGACAGAAGGGTGTCAAATCATCATGTTGCCCCCCTGTTGTCATGGTGAGTTAGTGGAGGTCGAGAACATCTCAGAGGTGGGTTAATTAGGTAAGAGGCGGATTTGGACGGCTGGTGTGATCAGTGACGGCTCATTAATCACAAGGCCCTCCAACACATCTGCTACAGGCTTACTCATAGTGTCAGTTTGTGTCAAGCTTTCCCTACTATTAGCTGCTGGAGAATTGACGTAAATGAAAAATATGACACTGGAAAGAAAAAGAAAGGGACATCATAAAGAGTTACTTCACATGGGGCCGTGCACAGATCCGCTGACATCGTGACCTGAGGAGTGGTGACTTACTTTGAGAACAACAGTAGAGGTTTAATAATATTAGTAGGGGTAATAACAAAAAAAAAAAAAAAAAAAAGACCCTTTTTGGAATTGGCACAAGGAAAACTGACACGTTAACCGCATGCCCATCGTGGTTTGTGAGGAACCTATGGGCAATCATAAACCTCAGCTGATCACATTGAAGTATCCCCAAATCATGAAGATTAACATTAGCCTTCTCAGATCATGTCCACCAGAATATACACCTGAACCTTCATGTTCATGCACTCATCACCTCACCCGTAGATTACGGTAACTCTTTACTCACAGAGGTGCCAAGATGTGCTGTGAAGTCAGCATAGATGAGTCACGTTACACCTCTGCTTTTCTCCTCACAGGTCTTCGCTTGGAGTCCTGCCAATAGATTTTCACCTACCTACATCAAATCACTCACCAGGACCTAGGTACCATCCCCACCTTCTGTGATAAGCTGGTGAAGGTTGGTGCAGAAACAGTTCTTATACTAGATGTTTTGCATAGTGGAATGAGATACCAAACTATATCCTTTAAGACAGGGGTCTCCAATTCCGGTCCTGGAGAGCTACTATCCAGTAGGTTTTCTATCCTACCTGACTTCTGATGAGCCACAGCTGCTCTTGGTATTCCTGGTAGCTCTGCAGGACCGCAGTTGGAGACCCCTGATCTAGACTTTATATTTTAATAGATTCTCTCCTGGGTGATCTCTCAATGCATAGGAATTCCGATGTGAGGATTTCAGCAGTGTTTGTGCAGCTGATTTTCCCACAATTATCTTGCACTTGTATCTGGTCAAATGCTGGAAACTTAGCCTCGCAGCTCCTTGAGAGCTGTGTACTTGTTATGTTCTACCTACCTCACCTAGGATGAAAGCATCACCGAGATAAATAAAGAGCATAAAACAGGCATCTGATCACGAGAGGGCTACAGCTAGATTCAGGAAGGCACCTCAGGATCATTACGCATTATCTGGGCTGAGAGAAAACAAAGCTGTCACGTAAAGACTGGGAAAAAAGAATCTGTTGAACTGAATGAATGCCCCCACCATTTGACACCCCCCTCCCCGGTCATATATGCCTATATTAACATGTGCCTTTTTAAAGAGAAACTTGCAGTTTGCATCTATTTTGATGTTTTGAGGCGGACTGTCATCTTTCTCATGAACCTGGTTGCTGCGTTTTGAGTTCTGCAAGGTCTTACATACCAAATGTTGCCCTCATATGCAAACCACCTGTGGGGGTGTGGCTGTTAATTTATCACTGGTATTGATTGGCTGCTGCTTTGATAACCTATTAGCTAATTATGCTGGTTTGTCTTAATAAACAGCTGTGGATAATGTTGTAAACACCCACTGATGAAGGCAAAGTGCTTATATGTCACATCCAGGGTGCATCACTAATAATAAAGAACATAAGCTGCCTGAGTTCAGACCCAAATATTGTTTACATACTTTTGTAGAGTAGAAATACGTTTATTACCCCAAGAGTCTGAATATTTAAACAAGTGCTGCAAGGGGGCAGCATGTGGCTCAGTGGGCTAAGCCTGTGTGATTGTAACCACAAGGTCGCCGGTTCACACCCAGCCTCAGCCTGTCTGTGGGTCCTTGAGCAAGGCCCTTAACCCCCAGCTCCCTGGGCGCTGCTACGGGTGGCTGCCCCTTGTGGACAGCTTGCTCTTCAAAGAGCAAGTTGAGGGAGGCATAAAAAGGAATTTCCCCATGGGGATAAATAAAGGATTGATTATTATTTCTTATTGTAAGGGTGGTTATTAATACCCCAGTCCCTAATGTAAAAAAATCATTTAATGTTAGATACAAAGTCCCTAAAGAAAGTATGAGTAACACAGAGTGTTTCAGTTCAGTGGCTGTTGTGAACATGGGCAGAGCATTTTGTGCATAACTTTTATGACTCTAAGGTAGAATAAGTTTCAATGAGTCCAGTGGGCAATAGACTGGGGGTGGGGTGCGGGGTGGGGTCGGGGGGGTACACATTTAGCCAGCAGACAGATCATAAGTTTAGGGTTAAGAAAACAGAAAAGTGTTCAAAGCTTACTTGACTGACAGGTAGGATATTAAGATGGAGACTTGGAAGAAGATGAAAAGGAACTAGAATAGTATTATGGGGGGGCAGAGCTTGTTTTTGGGTCATAAATTATGGCACAATGTGAAGAAATCTTATAATGCTGAGGCAATATTAATCTTACAAGTGAGCTTCTAATAATGCAGATCCTCAAATGCTCATCCTGTGTGCGCTCTGCACAGAAGGCAGACGACGCTTCTCCCTCAGCAGTAACATGCACAGGTGCGGCACTTACTGACGGGCAGCTAGGCCACTAATTAGCCATGAAAACAGCTTTGTTTTTGTAAGATTTCTTTCCAAAAATCACAATAAAGATTAAGCTATGAATCATTCAGGACTGCTGCTTTCATTTAGAAGCTTAAGGTAATAAATAGCAGAGTGAAAGTAATTCCACTGTATAAAATTTAATATGTGGAATACATTGATAATCTATATTTGATAAAACATTCAGTAAATATAATAAACAATAAATTCACAGAATTAAATTTGTTGAAGTTTGCTTAGCTTTTTCCCAGTACACCATTACCCATCAATTATTGGTGCCCAATTCAGGATTGCGAGGGTGTAGAGTCTATCCCAGAACCTACAGGAACGAGGCGGGGATCAACCCAGAATAGGGCACCAACCCATCACAGGGCACAAGGCAGGGAACAACCCAGGATGGGGCACCAACCCATCACAGGACACAAGGCAGGGAACA
>JABFEB020000043.1:7449110-7466459 GCA_019775895.2 Stomatorhinus ivindoensis
GCACAAGGCAGGGAACAACCCAGGATGGGGCGCCAACCCATCACAGGGCACAAGGCAGGGAACAGCCCAGGATGGGGTGCCAACCCATCACAGCTTCACACTATTCTAAATTAGTAAATTCGAATGTTAGCATTTGTGTGTCCATGTAACCATTTGGCATTATGCAAACTTCTGAAAAGATCTTCACTCATTTAAATTGAAATGAAATTAAATGAAAATGAAGTTTATTTCTGCTTCAAACGCTTATAGGCAGCAAAATAAACTGACAAAGATTTTAGGAAGACAAGGAAAAGCCCAAAAGAAGAGTTTCTAATTAATTATAATATTCCTAATTGTAACAAAAAAATGATTATCTGAGCTTGTAATTGCCATTAAATCACACTTATCTACTCTGTAAAAAACCCAGTTCTACTGGTGTTTTATTGTAGGGTCACATTTCCTTTTCTGAATCTGTGAAAGCTTTTTCACTGTATCCCTGGACCCACTTTCTCAGTAAAACTCACACAGGTAGAATTATTCTCTATGGAATAACTGTCCATTCTACATCCTATCTATAAGCTAGAAGAAAAGTTTAAAACAAGGGTACATTTATGTCTAACATTGCTTTAGCTTTCTCATTCGCACCTTAGTGCCATCTGAATTGTCAATTTATCAGCTTACCTAGCAATTATTAACCTATTACTGCACACATAGCTATAGTTATCTAAATTGCTCAGAAAATGCACATCAATATTGGCTGCAATATGCAAGTCATTAAGATGTTATATAGCCATTATATAACGTTATATAAGCCTGTTATAACACTCTTTATGAATAGACTTTAGTATAGATCAGATTTTCTTCGTAGCGGAAAAGCATGAAACCTGTTAAAGTGGCTTTGCGGCAGCAAGACCTAGAAAAAATGACTTTAGTTCCATTTAGTGCTACAACACTAAACTTGAGTTACACATGCTAAACACTCAATCCAAAATCGCATTCTTTCTGCTAGAGTTTGTTGACTAAAACAGACAAAATAAAAATTAAACCATTAAGGCAACTGATATGGCTGTCAAAAGCAAGCAAATTGAATTATTGTGCAGCATGTCTGCTGATGTAAGCTGCTGTGGTAGGAATATACAGCGTTTCTCATATTAGTTAAATACATTAATTAAGCAAACATGCTGATTGCATGTACAGCAAGTTGCCAACAATTTGACACAGCTGGGAAAAGCAATTATTTGTGCCAAAACCTTTTTTCCCCCATTTTTAAATCTGAAGCAATCTCTACTTCAAAATAAACACTCTGTATAAATTCCATGCTTGTTGTTAGAAATAGCACAGAATTAATCACATTAAATCCAAGTGATGAATGAAACTGGGTCATAATGTTATGACCCATTGCTCACTTAGTTTATTATATATTTTTGTAAATTGGAGCATGATTTCATACAGTATTGTTATACTAGTTAACACAAAAATCAGCCATTACTTTGAGGTGAGTGATATGCAGAATTTAACACATAATGCTGTATGTCTTACATTTGACAATATACAGGCCTTCTATAGCTTAATATTAATGTATAATTTTGGCAGCACTTTACACGGATAGTCAGCCTCCAGAGGGTTAGCAGAGTATTTGTCACATTTCAGCAACTTAGTTTAGATTCAGCAATTCTGCTGTTTCACTGTGTCTGTAGATGTTTAACAGAATATACACTACAGAGAGTAACATGCAATTAACAGAATATACACTACAGAGAGTAACATGTAATTAACAGAATATACACTACAGAGAGTAACATGTAATTAACAGAATATACACTACAGAGAGTATTCTTGAATCTTAACTAATAAGTTGTTGAAATGTTACAAATACTCTGTATACCTTTTGTAGGCAGATTATTCAAAAATGTGTTAGCATACGTTAAGTAATTATATTGATGTGTAATAGATTATAGAACCCTTATTTAATCAATATGAATCCAAATACAAATTCAGGTCCTTTTTGAGGACTAAGTAAAGTTAATGCTCAAGCAGTAAAAATATAATGAAAAAGGATGAGGCACCGTCAGTCTCGGTAGGTAAACAGAACTGTGTTAAACTGATAAGTAAATAGGAAAAGGATAAAGCATGACGCGGTGTGCAGATATGCAAAACAATCAACAACAACTTGGTGTAATGAGACCCGATGCAAAACGGAAAGCAGTTGGAATTTATCATTTTCGTTTAAACACAAACCTCAAATTGGTTTACGCCGCTTATACCACGGCTCACGAATGTGCAAAAAAACCATCAACAACTACTTGGGGTAATGAAACCTGACACTAAGTGGAAAGCAGAGTTGGAGTTTTTTTTTTTTTTGTAAAATCGTACACCTCAGAGTAGTTTGTCCCACTCATACCAATGAACAAAAAATAATAGAATGCACTAGTAATGGCTACTTTTTCAGAAGAAAGTTATTTCAATTGGTACTTAATAGTGTTCCCATGAGCTGAAATGATATGGATAGGGTAAGGTCAACAGTCATGCCTTTGCATTTTTCAAACCAAGGGAAATTATGTCGATAAAAATGACTGCTTGAAAACAGACTTTCCTGAAACAAAAAAACTTAAAATCCACAAACAACTTGCACAAGTGTACAAACATGGTCTACTTTAAATCCTGGCAGCCACAAGATGAGAAGTGACTTATTCAAGTGACTTTATGCCGGGATAATGTTTTTTAACCTGACACCTTTGGACCAATAACTAAACAGCATTACGAAAGAGGTAAGGATCATGCCCTGATTACAGTGCGTTGCCGCACCCACCACATGATAGACCACCTCAGGGATGAGAACCTGAGTGCAGCCGTGTGGCGGGTGACACCTCAGCACCACACTAGTCCGAATGGACCAGCGTGAGGTTTATTCCAATCCCGCCACCAACCCCCAAGTTATTCCCTGTAATATGGAGGACGTCCTTATAGGGCTGGATGTAGATTAACGTCATACCCAGGATGAAGCAATTGCTGCTTAAGGGCCTTACTTAAGGGACCAATGGAGTAGAATCACTACAGGCATTCATTAGATTTGAACCAGCAACCTTTCAGTTGCGGGCGCAGATCCCTAGCCTCAGATCCATCACTCTGCCCAAAACTGTGGTATAATTTCTGATATTATTCTAGGCATTTAAATAGTTTCTGCGTCACCCAAACCAAGGTGCTGAAAAATAGCCAAGCTTAAATATTGACTGTACACTCTCAGACTAAATTCTCTACCTAGAGCGATGAATCTAAAACAAAAACCTAAGACAAGACAAAACATTGGTAAACTATATTCAAATAAATAGGGAATATCCACTATGTTTGATAATAATGCGACGCTCGCCTCCCAGATCAGAGCATTTCTTTCTGTAAATCAGAAAGGTTTCCAATTACTTTTCAAAGAAAGGCACAAAGTGCCTTTTCTTTATAGTGACAGTTTGCAAACGGCAATCTGAACCAATCTACATAAAACGCTTCCCTTCATATTTTTTTCAATAAGTTGTTACCGGCGCTTATCGAGAACATTCAGTTTGTGCTGCTTTAACGACCGCACAAAGATACCGCAACTTTCACCGCCGCGTTTTACGCCGTGACTAACATCTAAAGCACATCAAAAAAACAGGAGGTACACTGATTCTTATCTCCACCGATTTTCAATACTTTGTGTAAAAAAGGGGAGCGGAGTGTTTAGGCATTACTATTGATGTGAATGTCACGAGTTATAACTTTGGCCTTAAAGGTCTATGACGCACAACAGCAGCACCGTGCACACCCCCACCCCAGAAATAACTTTAGTGCAAGCCAGCACAAATCTGCATATTCTGACAGATGAATGAGTGTACAAAATGACACCTCTTCCATCTCAGTCAAGGTGTGGATGGAGCTAAACTGATCGTATAATTTGGCAAAATGCATTTTAATGCAAATCACTATTTGACTATTTCAACATTTATGCATCAAAAAGTACAACGTCAGAAAATAACACCACGCCAAATAATTTTAAGCCTTATTTTTGCTGCTTTTCAAAATATACTGAATTACACAATAATGGGTGCCTCTGAGCCCACAGATCAGTTGATTCAAAGTAAATAATTAAAGATATCAGCAATACAAAAAAAATGTATACCAGAAAATCTGCCCGGTGATCTATTAAAACCATTAAATGAAGCGGATTACAAATTTGTTTAAAGCAACATTTATTTAATGTTATGCAGCTTGTGTGATCGAATGAGCTCCTTATGTATTAGTTAACACAGGTCTAATTAAAAATGTAAATGGTGAATATGTGCGATCAGATCTCCTTGATAGACATTTTACAGTGGGTGCTGATCTTTCCTTTGCTGTTACAGACATAGAAAGACATTCCACAGTTTTGTAGTATGTTTGTCTCTGAATAGCATCACCCTCTCACCAAGTGAATAACCACTTCCAAAAATAAAAGAATAGGGATTGCGTAAACGGAAGAATCCAGAAACAGGCTCAAGAGTTTCTTGTTTTTTTATCCTTTAAAAAGGGCCTATAAATGCTGAAACCTTTGGAAAAAAAACAGAAAAAAAACATCTGGTCTAAATGGAAAAGCACATTTTAAAAAAGGCTTTTAGAAAGAAAAGCTCATTAAAATGTGCACAACATATATCCCTCAGAATATTGATCGCCAGGCCTGTCTTCGACTGAGCGTGGATTCAATAATGTCAACCCAAACGTTGCTGTTACTTCTACTCACAACCAGGTAGCCAAAGGTCCGGCCCTGCTGAACCCATCCCATCTACATCTCATAAGGAAACTGGAAACAGAAACCGAAACAAAAAAATTCCCATATAAATCTTCATCCATACATTTTGTTAATTAAATACCGTTAAGTACGACTTACAGAGATACACCGAGAAACACAAGCACTTTAACATAATGTTATGTTTCACGAACACATTAAAGGCACATTAACAACACATTACTCAAACCGTGTGTCTTTGTGGCTGTTCAGGGCTGTTAGCATAGCCACCTGTTTATCCCTGAAATGCAGCTATATATTATTTGTAGAACCCTCTGGATTCCACTCCACCGAGGAGGTTTAACCATCTCCACTTTCCCTTTGTTGTGTGAGTTGATCTGCGACAGATTGTCAAATCACAGGAATTAATTTGAGAAAAGCCCCGGCCATTAAATTATATGAAGTGACTCAGGGATCAGATAAATCCCTCTGTTCAATAAACCAGAGCGCCTTTGTAGAACACGGCCATTCCTATAGCAACCAGTACATGGTGCCGAAGCCAACCTGTGATGTTTTCTGTACATGCCGAAAGATCCCACTGCATAATTATGATATGGCTGTGAAATGTTTGACAGACACATGGCACAGATGCACGTTTGATTCTCATATTTATGAAATATCAAAATGATTTAACCAAAATGATACATTTTCGCTTGCATTTTACAATCCTGTGATGGTCATGCATTCCTCTGGTGTGTTTGCCAGTTGAATGAATGGGTGCAGTTTGCTACCACGTATAAGTATGTGTGCTACCATATACACTATAAAGCACTTTGTGTTCGTGACATTATACATCTGGGGGTGTAGCACCGAGGAAAGTAAGCATTGCGATACTGCATCCATCAGAAGCGTGGAATAAAAACCATTATTATATAAATCAGAGCTTTGATGTCAGCGAATTGGATCGTTGAAGATTTCTTGCTACTGTTATAACTTTTAAACGGAGACAGACAGACAGACACAAAGAAAGAAAGAGAGAAAGAAATAGTATACAACAAGTCGAGACAATGAACATTCAACAAATAAACCCATTTCTGTCTTGGACTTATTATGCATGACCAGAGCTTGTCAAAAATTAAAAGTTAAATTCTTTGACAACTACCTCCAGTACCTCAACAGTCAGATTTGAAACACTAAAAGCATGATAATTTGTGGAATCAAAGTCTGACGTCGTTTCATTGTAGATTGGAAATTCATTGGGAGAAATCATAGGCTTATAATAGTAGGATGCCATCAGTCATCAGCAGCTGCAAACCCTTGTCATTAAATCCACTTAATCCTGTACCGTGTCAATGTCCACTGTTCCACTGAAATCCCCTTCTATTATCTTTTAATTAGCAATTTATATATTTGAGGGGGATCGTATATATATATATCACAATATGTTCCAAATTTTGACAGTACATGAATGTAAGAAGCAACATGTAGACACACCGTACATGCAGGCAGCATTCAGCAGTCATATGATAAAGCAGCCAGCAGTCATATGATAATGCTTTAGGCAAATGTCATTTGCGTGTTTTGTCAGTGAAAATGGCAAGAACGAATATCAAATTATTCTATGAAAAAATATAACAGAGATATAGTTATTTGAACCCGTTTGCATGGTTAAGTAAATTAATTAGCATGTGGTTACATGCATACAAGTTGAATCTTACAGAAGATATGGATATTAACACAATGCAAAAGCTGATTATTGGTGAGAATTATTACAGCAAAATAACACAGTGGGGGAAACAGGCAGAAAGTGCTACCAAAACAAGCCATTTCATTTAGTGGCATTGGAGCTGGAATGCAAATCTTTTGCCACCAATTTCAAAAGCTCATGAAGATCTGTCCATCTTAATGTTCACCTATATGGCCATCTGAGTTCAGTGAGTTTATGATCAATCCTTTCAAATATGAGCAAGTGTTTCTTATAAGTCTGTTTTTTTATTAGGCTTGAGCTTCGCAACATATAGTTTCCATCGTAAACCTTTTCCATTCACAGAAACGCCTTGTGTTTTCTTTAAGGCTGTGTTGGTTTTCATTTGACAACTTAAATCAATACATTAGGCTTCAAATGAATACTAAAAGCTCTATCCCACAATACCCAGTGCACGACTATGCGATATCAACTGACCTACATCTGCTCCCTTCCAAATCAAGGTCTCAGGAAATGCAGCCTTTCAGTCCAGCCTTATAACCCTAAAAGTACCAAATTACCACCTGATCTGATTTGAGAAGTTGGAAAAACTGATAGTAAATCAAACATTACAGGTATGAGGAAGGAAAAAAAAAACTTGACCTTAGACAGATACGAGTCATAATCATTTCAGTACTATTTCATCCTCAAAATCAAATCTCCCCTTACAACTTCAAAATATTTTCGTTTCCTTAGCAGGAGACCTATAACAAACTCCCCAGTGACAATCCAGTGGTACTTCTGATGATTGCTTCTGTCAGGAGTATGTCTTTATGTTCTTCAGAAAAGCTACTCACGGACATTAAAGCACCAAGCCTATTGTAGTTTAGTGAAACCTAGCTTGTGAAATATAACATTAGTGTTTGTAAACACTCAGATTTACTGGAGAAGCTCAGCTTGCTCAACATGCTCTGCGTTATAAATACATTCATCAAGCAGGATAAACGTTAGCATTCCGTGACGCACACATTATTGTAGAATGACGGCGGTAAACTGGATAGCTTGGGTGAGATATTGTGAGCTGCTAGATAGGTGTAGCATCAGGCAGACATAAACGGCAGGCAGGAAATGCAGCACGAACCCCGAGGAATGAAAATCATTATTGTATTCAAGATAAAAGGATAAAATAAGGGGATGGGTGGTATAATTAGAATTTGGGAGGGGGGGGGGGTTGAAAAAGCATTTCTTGCATTTAATCTGCATGTATCCCTGGGGAGAGGGAAGAGGTCTCCGAGTTTCAAAAATGCATCATTAAAAAAATTAAATAATGAATCTATTCTAACATATTGCTGTGAAATATTCTGCTTGGCTGGTGTCATTTCTACTCAGCCACAAAGGACAAATCTCTGCAGGCCAATTAAAGGCTAGAGCAATATTCTTGCGTGGGCTACACTGCATAGATTTTCTGGTTCTTTTTAAAGTACAAGTTGTCCTGGTATTAAGCAACCCAATGAGCTAGCTGCAATTTGGTCCAAAATCAAGTCATATTCTCTAAAACAGGGAACTTGGGGTTTAACCATGAATATTTTATAATATTGTTGCAAAACAGTAAGACCTCTCTTGACAGGATCTCCTGTCCATCCCTCCCATTGTCTTTGAAGCTTTATTTAATGGGCATCTTGGCTAACATTGAACTGAAAAGTAGCTCCTAGATAGCTTTAGTCTTTGGCAAATATTAATGAAATTGCATGCGATTAAAACCACAAATATTAATAAAGCACCATTCTGTTTTAAAACATTTGTGCCATAATTTTTTATGAAGGACAGTAATAAAATTCATTTTGATCCTGTAGTTTTTGATTAAATACACAAACAGAAGAAAAATGCAGGAATCAGTACTCTGAGAAAGCAGTGACTGTCCCTTTAAGCCAGGAACTAGCTCAGGACTCTATTGATTGAGCTCTCAAATGTTAATAATAGGCTTCTGGCAGTTCCTCCGTGGTTCAGACTGAGCAACCTTCAAGCAGCCTCTTCACAACCACAGAGGACTGTTGTGTCCACCATAATCAACATTTTACCGTTTTGATGATATCAAAGAAACATACTGATTAGGCACTTTTAAATTAAGACAGGCCTTCACACAAGCTCCAAATGAAAGTGTCAGCTTCCTGCAATTTATCTTTTCCTTTGCAAGTATAAAATATTTAAAACATGGTTTCCCCCAATGAGGTGTTGCGATCTGCAAGCCAAGCTTGGAATAGTGCAGAAATCCTTAACACAAAGTTTGACACCTTGGGTGTGTAATACAGTCACCGGTTACTGTATTCTCTCCCTAGGTGTGCAATTATGAACACATAACCAGTCCTGTGTCACTTTCCATAGTTTTCATTTTCTCCTCCTCGACCTCAGGAGAGCTAGGGAGCCATCTTCTCACAGTGTTTCCATCAAGACTGAAGGAAATGTCTGACTTTCAGCAGATCCCCATCCTCACGGCTCACATACATTAACCAGAGTATGTAAAAGCAATTCCGCCTTTAACTTTCATCTAGCTGCATGAGCCAAATTGGTGTCGTTGGCATACAGTAATTAATATTAATTGACGGTGGTGTTTTCTTGTCTTCTGAAGCTACGGGCTGTCTGGGTGACTTTGCCGGCTGTAGTCTAAGGTGACTTCTAATGCCTTGTGACCTCAGCACCCACTTCCTGGCTGAAGTGAACCAGCAAATGAATACGGAAGGCGGTGGATGAATAACCAAAACACGATTAATGCGCTTTCGCCAAGAGTCGGGCTGAAACGCACGGCCCGAACACTTAAGTGCAACTCATATTTCGTTTGTCTCAGATGACGAAGCTCATTCTATTTTCAGCGCTTTCAAATGTCAAGTAGTCCACTGGCCGGCAAACTGACGGTGGAGTTCCTCAACACCACTCCGGTTTACGCACGCATATTATAAAGTGGACGGTTCTGAGGCCTCACACCCCCAAGGGTTTCAAATTGGGAACCTGGCCCCCAGCTCGGCGAATGTGGAAATCGCATGTTCCATTCCGATTCGTGAGGGTGTCCTCCCACAGTCCAAAGATGTGCCTGAGGTGAAACTGGAACCTCTGAATTGCCTTTAGTACCAACTGGAGAAAGCAGGTCTAGGAAAATGGACAGACGTGCACAGGATAAGAAAAGGCCAATTTAGGATATGGTGTAAACCTTCTAACCATCAAATTATAAGAAAATAACACCTTTGGTTATTGCTCCTGTACATTTTTACACTCAAACCTGGAAAATTATTTCTGAAAGATACCTTTACCCAAGCAAAGGAGGATTACCAATCCCTCACTTTTGACAGCTTGTCTCTCTAAGCCTGTTACACTCTATACCTAACCCTGCTCATTCATTATGCTAATCTTATGCACTGAAATCAGTGTCATATATTAACCTGAATTCTGCTCTGGTTAATGATGTGGGACAAAAGCCCCCCCCCCCCAAAAAAAGACCACACGTGTGGACAGCTGAGAAGAAGCAGAAATGGTAGCAGAAAATGCAGAACATGTGTTCCAATGAAAAGCATGTTTATAAACAATGTAGCAAAATCTCATCTGCAAATAAGGACTTCATAGCGAGAGACTCTCACTCGGAAAACCTTGCAGTCACGAAAAATGGCTACAACGCTCATGTAAATCGTTGGTAAGAGTCTTCCGGAGTCACCAAGCCAACCCATCTCCTACATAACTCTTTATTTGGAATAAAGTCTCATTTAGTTTTATATTTCAGAATTGCTGTTGGGTACATAAATACTTTTATTAAGGAATCGCATTGAGGTTCATTGTGAGCTATCAATCATTTCCAAAAGTCTTCCAGTGTCACCACCTTTTATTCATTTTCCACTTATAACTCGCCATATGGATGAGCCTCCTCATTCGGCTACCATTATACAGTCGGATACTGCCCTTCAATGGGGCTTTAATTTAAACACTCAACCTGACTATGCATCTCAGTCTTTGTGCGTCGGACACATCATTTATATTGATCTTGCATCACATGCACTCCAGACCCAATAGACAGAGTTGGGTAATGGGTAAGAATTTAAAGTCAATGTCTAAGGTACCACTCAAGACACTGATAGATTGGGAAGATATGACAGGCTGCTGTAATATTATTGCGAGATTATAACATTACTGTTAGGGGCTTTCAATGGCAATGCACTTACCCATTATATAGCAGTAAGTACTATATTTTGTTTAGAGACCAGTGAAGATCATGTAACGTCTCTCTCTCATTCTGTTACACCTGCATCTGAAGGATAACAATGTTAAAGGTCAGTCAGTAACTTATTAAGGAAAGGGTGGATTTCAGCAGCCGAACCGCTCAGCGGAGGGGTGTTCATGTGCCGCTCTGGGGGCCATAGATAAAGGCCTCTCCAGCACCTCAGCTCCGTAACCAGGCAACCAAGATGCACAGATGCCTTCATGTCAGCCCGCATGTAAAGTGATCAATAACTCAGCACTGGCTATAAACAGCCACGCCTGACAAACGCAGAGGTCTGCGTCGTAACCCTGGGAAGTTAAAGGGCAACCGGCTACTTCAGCTTTCCATACAGACTAAAGGAGAAGCTGAAGAGGAGGGGGCATGCCATGTGACAAGGGGCCACCATGCTCCGTACGATTAGCATTCATATCGGTGTTCCAGCAGACCAGCAGCCGAAGGAGCTACAGCGCCAGCCCATTCACAACGATAAAAAGGCGAAGGTAACAGTCCAGGGCAAACGTCAGCAGGGAGCTATCAAAGAACTGTAAATGCCATGAGTTCAGTGATTTTTATGATCCACTCTGAGAGAATAAAGTAAACGTGCTAGATATGCAGGTCAGTTTTTTTATGCAACAAATGCTAAAAAATTAATCTTGCTGTAGCCTCAGAGGATCTGCTCCGGATTAATTTTTTAGGACACAAATCCAAAACACTAAAATTATATAGTCCAGTCTCTGCCCCCAGATTAATATAGAACACTAGTAACATATTTTGGTAACAAACAAGTCCCTGGTAACAACAGCTCACAGCTCAAATTCACTGAATACTAATAAGATCAAAGGAAGCCGGCTGACCTCAAATTTCAAAACTCTCATGGTGTTAAATCTAGCTGCCCACAGTGGGCTGGCTAGACTGCTGAAATGACAAAGATAGTGACAAAACCATGGAGACAAACAGTTGAAGTCATAATGAAAACCATGAATGAAATCAGCGGATTAATATTTTATAAGTGCAATGTCAGCAATCACCTTGTCGGGGCCTTTAAGTCGTTTTTATGAGTCAGCCGCAGAATCCCCAAACCTCACAGGGTTTGCGTAACTAGGCCAGATCGCAGTTTCCCTTGGGTCCCAATTCAAGGTTTAGGGGGAAAAGGGGAGAAAAGGAAAAGGTAGAATTCCTGCCCACCGCAGGCTAATTTTTCTTCCTGTGTTATTTCAGGACAGGAACGAAACACCGTGAAGCACACCCACTGATCCATTTACAGTTTAAAGGAAGCAGTTGCTGAAATTATTGACTAAAACTTGTACAACAATGTATAACCATCACCCTCTTCAAAATTCAACCTGGAAATTCACTGTCGTCATTCATAATTGCATGTTTTGCTTGAGTCTATCTGCTCATTACTGAGAACATGAAACTGCATATCTAATTAACATTTCCTATTTTTAAAAGGAATGTTTCATATCTTTGCTACTGTTCTTGGTGACAGAATACAGGGCGCAGCACACAACGAAAATAGAAAGAAAATGGGGGGGGGGGGGATCTTATCTGGAATACAAAACTAGTTACCATTCTAAGAAATTGCTTAACCCTGACAATTTAAAAAGCAGGTCTAATTATGCATGCAAATGATCGATGACACAGCAAATTGTAATTCATGGCATCTACCTAATTAGCTAACTTGACTACAGAATGCAGGGCATATAGAGTGACTAAGAGTAACATTCAGAGATGACTATGCCAGGCGCAAAGCAAGGGTATAGTGGGTGTCGGAACAAAACACAGGCCTCTTATTTTTACGCCATTGAAGTTTATTATCCTCATATGCTGCCAGTACAAAGTAACAATTTAAGGAACCGTTGTCTTCCGTTGTCTTTTTCTTTCTCTCTCTTTTTTTTTTTTTTAAGAAAAATCTCTTCAGTGTAACATGGAGCCACGACCTCTTTATTTGAAAAAAAAGTTTTATTGAATGTTCGGAAATGCCAGTCAGATCAACACCTACTTGCCAAAAACAAGGTGCCACAATCTTGCTCTGAACTTAAAAAGCTGTCCGGAGGACAAAGGCTTTTCTCACCTGCATCGCACATCCCACATCTGCGAAAACAGCTCTTCGCAATGAACCCTTTCAAAAATCTTTCAAAATTTCTCCCTTTCAGTCTTAATTCGAAGAAATCAAGGGAGCCGCGTGGCGCTGAGCGTCACCTGCTACTGACATACAATCATAACATAAAAATCATAAGCAGTCGATAAATGGAGTTTGGAGCAAGGGTGGAGAAACAGGCACACACACATGCAAATGAAGGGATACTAACCCTTATGCTTAGGAGTTACTTTATTCAACACATCTATATCATCATAATTTGATCTTTCATTTTTTTTTTATTCCATTTATTTTACACTTAGACCAAAACAAAAGAAAAACACTGAGAAACATCTTGTTTCCTCAGTCATGAGAATGAACATACAACCTATTGAAAAATATAGTTTTGGTATGTCTACTATGTGACAAAGGGAGAGTTTAAGACAATGAAGATTCATGCCCCCCCCCCACCCACCAAAACCTTCAGCGGTGCGCCCAGACCAACACCTCACGGCTAAAACAACATACCGGCAAGAACGTCAGGGAGAGCATATTCTTGATGATGGGAAGGAGATTCCAGAAGCAGACCAGTAAGTGGAAGGCAGCTTCATTTTGGCAGATGGAGCTCTGGAGAGGATTCAGACATGTGGGAAATGCAGCCCCACCCCACCCCACCCCACATCAAGAAGAACACCCTCCTCTTGTTCTTCACGCCGCCGAATGCCAGAGGAGGGCCCGCGCTCAGAATCTCAGGTGGGATTTGTGCTTCACCATATACCTGCAGATCAGGACAGAGGTCAGGGCCAGAGAAGGGGACGGCAGTGAGGGCGGGCCTCCGGCTCCGTGGGCCGCGTGACGCTGAAACGCCCACGGCGTGTGGCATGTGTCATACATGTTGGAAACCCATATGTCTGAGCAATGAAAAGATATGGCCTGCATTTAATTACCCCCGCCATCAAAGGGCCATGCCCCTTTAAGGCGCTCGCTGCCTGTAAAGTGACGCCGCACGACAGCAGGCCTGCAGGCCGCTGGGCTCACCTGTCGAGCGTCTCCCAGAATCTCAGGAACACGGGCCGGTCTAAGTGCCTCTTGTGGTGACTCAGCTCCAGCACAGTCACGTCCCACTTTTGCACGTTTGGGTCCATTTTCTGTTCGTCGTATTTCAGATGGAAGGCTCTAACTGTGGACGGAGGGGTGTGGGGGGCAAATGGGGGCCTTCAACAAGAGGCCTGTTGACCAAAATTTGCCAGGCGGGGTATTCTGTGGCTTTTAACAAGTGAGTCTAACATATACTAAAGTTAACGAAGCCCATTTCTTTGTTAAAATTTTATTCAAGAAATGATGCAATTCTAAGGCAATCCTGCTAAAGATGAGTTTATATAGATTGATTAGACTGTTTTGAACGAACCGGGGAAATAGCAAAACACACTAAGCTGTAGCTGATGTGACAGCGCTTTGTAAAACGTATACGTTCACACTACACTCTAATGTCATCTCCTAGGGACTCACAGCAAACGGGCAGAACGGAAACCCCCCCCCACCCATCCTGACAGCTAACACACCCGCTTTCTGCCATCTGACTGACATCCTGCCTCAACTCACTTTTAGCAAAAATGTCAACAGGGGACCCGTCGGCCAGCATCCACGGCCAGCCCTTGAACTGCCAGGCCGGACCCTGAACGAAAACAGCCACCACGCGATCCCTGAAAGAGAAAAGAAAGGGAAAAAGAACGAGATATCTGACTGAGATATATCCCACTTTGTGGGAAGCAGGAATAAAGAGCTTCTGCCGTATCTGAACAGTCTTCTCTCCTACTGGCCACAATTTCGAAAATGACATTTGACGAAACTGCGCACACTGATGCACTGGGCCACACATGCAGAAAATACACAATTACATAACAGAGCCAGCAATTTATTAGTCAACTAGTAAATTAGCCTCGCTCAATTTTCCTGACAGACAAATGTGTGCATACTATGACAAGCGAGGCAAGGCACGGCGGAATAAAAGAATACATTTGCATTTTGATTTTTACGGACTTATCAGAAGAAGGGGACACAGAATGCTGGATACATGTCTTTGTCATGAATCTCCATTTTTTGTAATCATTACTGATAAGTGCGTCGGCTAAGTGCCTTAAGTTTTCAAAAGAGACAAAAAGGGACATTAGATTAAGGTGCATTTTAAATGCACTGCGCATTTCCCAAAACAGACATGCCAGTGAAAATGACTTTCAAAAAGGGAAACTCTAGTAACTTCGCAGACTCCAATGACACAGTATGCATGGGCTGTTGGGTATTGAATTGTGGGTAATTTGCACACGCACCAGTCCTGTGGGGCCAGCTTAAGCGGCTGGTCGATGACCCTGTAGGGTACGGTCACGCTGATCGTTGTCCCTCCAGGCTGAATCTGATCCTTCCTCCTCTGGAGCAGGACCTCGTTGTCTCGCTGAATGCCCTGTTTCTTCTTCTCCTCAGACGTCACAAACCTTCAAAACAAAACATGGTTATGAGGGGGGGGGACGACGACGACACAAAACCAGGGCCTTCAGGTTTAAGCAGGTGACATTCAGCGAAACAGACGCCGCACTGTCCGTGGAAGCGTTCCCGTGGTAACCATTCGCCATAAGTGGCAGTCGCTTGGCTAGCACAGAAATCAGGAAGTGGGGGCAACCGGGGGGCCCTGAAAACGGACACACTTCTGCAGAAAACAATCAACTTCTGTTCCTGCTGCTGAAAGTTGAACAATGTTTTATTGTTGCAGTTAAACACTCAACTACCATATGCATATATAATAAAGGATAAAAGGATTCTCCTTGCGAACAGCTAAAATTTCCTTATTTTGTCACTCTGCGATTAAATACCGAAAACCAGCTAAACCTGTAATCAGACAGACGAAACAGGATTTCAACTGAGTGTTAAGGCTGCATCAAGGCGATTCAAAAAAGAAAGAAAAAAAAAACTAAATTTCCCACTCAATATTTTAGCTATACTTGGCTATTTCTGATTTGAAGAGACTTGCCATGGAGAAAATTGACTGGTGGAACAATTAGGTTTAACATGCGCAATTTCTGCACTGAAAAACAGGAAAACATAACAGGATTCTGCAGCTGGAAATAACTAGCAGAAGCGTTATCTCAGCACAAGCTGAATCGAAGCATGAATCACAATCACATGTAGCGATCACAAAAGGCATTTGGCAGCCATTCTCAAAACACCTGAGAATTTAACCACGGAGTGTTTAGAACCTGGCAGGGTCACATCCGAGCAATCTCTCAAAGAATGTGTACATCAGCTCATCTAGTAACAATCACTTTGTCCAAATATATTGAACATGAAATGTTAAGCGAGTCCTTCTGCTGAGAAGACGTTTGCCAATATGAAATATCCAAATAGCATCTCTCTCTAGTCAAATAAATAAATACGTGAAACAGATAAACAAATGAATACATGAATGAATGAATGAGGTAAGGAGGGAGTGACTGATGACTCTGAACACGACTTCCCGAAATCGGAAGGTTACCAAGAAAACACTTTCCTTGCCTGTAAGACTAGCGGTCTAAGGAAGCACCGAACGTGACTGTCTGAGGTTCCCTTTGAGGAGCTGGTAAAACAACAGGGCAAACCATAAGTGGGGTCACACCTCGCGAAGGCTTTTCTTCAGTCAGCTTTGTATCTGTCCATTCATCTGCCTGTCCATCTTACTGTCTTACAAACCACTTATCCGAGGGGGGGGGGTTTGGTATGTGTACAGTAACAATGGGGAGCAGTTTCAGTGTGCGGCATTCCTTGAAATGCTCTTTCTCAAACATAAATTATTTTTGTCATTTACAGCATAAGCTGCCACTTTTTAAACCAATCCGGGGGCGGGGGGGCAGCTTTCCAAAGTCAAGGCAGCCCTGTGAATTCGTTCTAAAAACGGCAACAAGAATCTCATGCGAGAAAGCCCACAAAACAAGCCGAACGGAGCCGCTGCAATCTGGGACAGATCTTTGGAACGGCGCGGCTGTCAGAACAGTCAATCTTCCTGCAACGGGGTGAGAGCAGCTGGAGGGAGGCAGAATCCCCGGCCTGTCACAGGCGGGCGCATCAAATCGACGGGCCAGGGCGGCCCCTCGGGCCGGCCCACGCCTCCAGCGCCGCGGGCCGTCGACAGCACCGGCGCCCTCTGAAAGCGATCACAAGCCTGCGAGAGGCGGCGCTGCCTGCACCGATGTTTCTTCGCAGAATAAAAAGTTTGCCTGACAAAATATCCAATAAGATTTCTGAACGCCGACAGTGTTTGCCGGGGAGACGCAACGTGCGGTTTTGATGGACTATCAATGATCACAGATACGAGACATTCGCAAAAATTAAGAGAATGACGGCGCACCAAGAGCAGCACATAGCACCACTGCATCACGCCTCCTCCAGACACTCCCGCTTCCCTCCCCGGGTGAACTGGCTCAGATTTGCACAGCATGTGCCCTTCGATAGACTGGCACCCCCCCCCCCAGGGCATAGCCCTGCCATGCACTTTGTGCTGCCTGAGACAGGCTTCAGGCCTCCTTCCCTGTCACAGGCTTCAGGCCTCCTTCCCTGTCACAGGCTTCAGGCCTCCTTCCCTGTCACAGGCTTCAGGCCTCCTTCCCTGT
>JABFEB020000043.1:7466559-7476570 GCA_019775895.2 Stomatorhinus ivindoensis
CAGTAGTACACAAATAAAAGGTATGAAAAGGAACATTTATAAAAAAAAAAATACATCTACATCAGAAGTTCATATGCAAGCTAAGCAAACAACTAAGATGACCAGTAGTACACAAATAAAAGGTATGAAAAGGAACATTTATAAAAAAAAAAATACATCTACATCAGAAGTTCATATGCAAGCTAAGCAAACAACTAAGATGACCAGTAGTACACAAATAAAAGGTATGAAAAGGAACATTTATAAAAAAAAAAATACATCTACATCAGAAGTTCATATGCTTTCGGTCGTATAAAACAAACCAATAGGCTCGCATAATGGAATGATACTGGCGACAGAATCACGGGAGTAAAAACATACTGGCTAGCTGGCATGGTAGGTGAGAAGACTACGGGTGAAAGGATGCTCAAACCCGCGAAGAGGCCTTCTCACAGCTGCCATTAGAAACGCGGCTTAAACGCGCTCTTCCAACTTAACGCGCTGCACTGCGTGCGCCAACTTCAAAGGCCGCTGCCTTTCAGGCGCCCGCTAATTATAAATTCCCGCTGTCTGCTGCCAGGGAGCCAGGAAGCCGCTCATGCGAGGAGCTCAGAGCAGGGAGATGCCGTCTTTTCCGGCAAGTCAATTAGACGCACATCAAACGGCCTTCCTAGCGAGAGGACACACCGAGCGTGTTAAGTGCATGAGACTCACAAACGTATCAAAAACGCCAATCTGAACGCGAGTGCACAGGAACCCTAAATGTTATGAACACAACACCAGCTTAAATCATACTTGCGGCACACAACCTGTCTTAATGAGGGTTCCCTAAAAGATTTGTGGATACGGTACATTTACTAAATGCCGCACGTTTACTAAAAGGAAGCTATTGACCTGAGGAATATGGACATACCAGAAGAGTGACTTTTTCAAATCTGGTTACTTTCTGTAAACATAAAGGTGTGTTCAGCACTGTCTTTGATATGTAAACATTAACCACATCTACTAGTGAGAAATAAAATCCTAGCGCATGCAACTTTGAATCCATTCTGTGAGACTAATGGTGTGACAAATTAACATTAGGGTGGGGCTTAATTTGGCACGAAAGGACAATCGTTTGCATGCCTCTGGTTAAACACCTTCGGTTTCGTAGCAGTGAGAAGCAGTTTGATGTGCTAACACATTAAGTTTAACTGATTTATGTAGTCAATAAGATGTTGCAACTGCAACCGATTCCTCCGGCGAGTATCGGAAATTATTGTGTTAGCAGTAAATTCTCACAGGTGAAAATGAGCTACTAAAGCGAGAACATCACAGTAGTCTGGCTGGCGTCGCTTCAGAAACAAACGCAGTAAAGATGGCAGGCAATAAAGAAAATCGACTAAAATACTAGAAGTTTAACGTTAACGTTCACCGGCAGGCACATAAGTCGAGTTCAATGGGACATGTGTGATTTTCCAATGTTTTTTTCTTTTTTAAATTGACTGCGGTGGTAATTACAAGGCCAATCAGAGTTTGCCACTAGCTAAATTCAAAGGCATTTCAGTGATGAATCGAATAATTCAGATGGTCACCTCGCACGTAAATGAAGGAAACCCGCTGCAGCAGCTGACGGACACGCGTAACCAGCCTTGGCCTTCCGGGCGCGAGCCGGGTGCCAGCTGTGCAGCGTGTGGGCGGCGTGTATAAGAGGAGACTGGCCACGGTGACACGGGGCTCACGCCGCGCTGAACCCGTCATCGTCACGCATGATGGGGAGGTCGGAATCGCAACAACACAAAGCACCATTCCTGGGCCACAAGCTCAGACTGATATGATTTTGATGGACGACAATCAAATAAGGTGACCGAGGAGGGGGGGGGGGGGGGTAATTTTTCACCTATACAGTGGCTCAAACTGTGCTAAGCAAAGCTATTTTAAATGTTATATATCGGTGGAACACTTAGCAAGGTGAAAAAACCCCACCAACTGCCTTCCCCATTACCGTGTTCACTGGCTACGCATGGAGATGGACAGCAGGCAAAAACGGCGCCAGCAGGTGCAAAGATATTCATCCAGATCAGAGTCTGACAGCATGCCGAGTCACAGCAATCTAATAATCCGAACCGCCTGCCACGCTTGACTTTTTCAACTCCCCACGCGTTACACAGTTGCCAGCCGCTCGGACAATGACTGCTGGAATTAAAACACTATGTCACAAACCCTGAAGCTGACGCGGCTCTGTGGACAAGGCAATTATTAACAAAATACCCCTTAATCAATTTAGTTGACCCCCTGTTTCCCATTAATTTCCTCAAGAGGCTGTGCTGCATGAGCTCAGCAGGAATAACCAACTAATTGCATACTTTAAATGCGAAACATTTTCTGCTAGGAAGTAAAAAGCTGCGATTCGAAGGCATCAATTGCCGGCATGAGAAGCCAATGACAACAACCATGAGGAGCAGCGTGGGGAGAAGCCATCCTCAGATCTGCACGCAGCACACACGTCTTAGGGTAACATGCGGAATACACTGCATATTGATTTTACCCTTCATATCGAGAATCTCCTTCAGTGACAGATAAATGGTACAATCGTATCGTACTGTGCATTAAATAATGGCTACTGTGTTCAAAAAGGTTCAGTGCAGCTTTCGGTGTTCAGCGATGCCGTGTAGATGGCAAGTAGAAGAGGGATGCAACTTCTTAACAGTTAGAGATTCATCAACTGTGCCACGAATAACTGCCTGAGGACACATATTTCAAGGCGATTTCATACGGCGGAAACACTAACAACAAAACACTTACTTTAGATCTTGCAACAGATCCTTGGCATTAAGCATGGTGACCAGCGATGTCGTGGCTGCGGGTATGATGATGATAGGAGTTCGAGACCCTTAACACAAGGGGGGGGGGGGGAGAGCATGGAAAGATTGCATTTATGCACATTCAGCCCCTACATTAATGACAAAATCATTACTAAAGCCTACTGAGACGACTCATTTACACTTTCAGACACAGTGCCAACATACAACTGTATTCTTAAGCGATTAAACATATTGCTTAACATACAAGCTACACATACAATGTGTGTAACAGTGATTAGACATAAGGAATATGGGACTGTGGCACAGAGCGAACAATAAGAAGCGTGACAATAAGAAGCGTGACTGTCACAAACCAGAATCCTACGTCTGCCCTTTCCTTCACAGACAGAGACAAGCTATCGAACACTCAAGTGACCTTGAAAAACTACATTTTTTGCCAGCAACCACTATAAATCGAGAACTGCAATACAAGCAACCAACATTAGCCAACATGCAATTCAGCATTTAGCTTGTAATAAAATATCCAGAGTTGAACGTGATATTTTAACCCTTTGAAGGCATCATGCACGCAACTGGCCCTTTCCATACATACCCTTCTTTTGGTTAGGTGGTGGTCTGGCTTGCGACACTGAAAAAGAAAATTAAAATGAACGGTAAAAGGTTTAATGCACGTACAATGAAAACAGCAACATGGCACTTGCTTAAAGAGTACGTTGTATTTTGATGCCACGACAAATCGGGGCATGTTTGTTTAATGCAACAATGAAAATTAATCAACAATCAAGGATTTATGGCGACTAAGACAACATAAATCACCATTAACACACCAAAATCTAAATAGATGTTTCTGTAACAAATGAAATAGTAAAATACACATCTGAAGTAAATGAAAAGCTAAATCAGCAATGAAGCAGGGAATGCGCTGCTTCCCCTAACCTGTTTGCTTTAGAGAGTGTATTTAATAAACATTTACCTAGCAGACAGCTTCTGGGGGGGGGGATTCAGAGGTTAATCTGTCGCATGTGATGGGGAGGCATTAATTCTATGCAAACGTGTACAGCCGGGAATTTATTCGGCGCTTGGTGCTCAAGAACGGCAGATGCAACTCAAAACTGGTCAGACGTGGACTTAGGCAGGGAGGGGACGCTGAAAGGAGAGCCCCCCCCACACGTGGTGGCACAGTGAAACCGAAAGGAGCCAGAAATGAGCTTTTTATTGACTTTTGACGCCTGGACTGCAGCTTCCAGAAGCCTGATAAACACTGAACACACTGTCCACGTGCAGAGGGGCTGGAAAGACATTGTGCCGATTGCTGTAATAGATCAAAGAAAGAAGGTGCGTGTCCTGATTTGGGTGATACAGGAGTATCGTAAAGCGGCATTCTGATTTAATGCACTGATTCAGAGATGATGCAAGGGCAGAAGATGAACCAGATCTGGAGCACCAGGATCTGAACACAAGGCGTTAACTTCTCCTCTGGACTTTTAGAAGAGATTCCCCACCAGCACTGGAGCAAGGAAGTCGTTTTGGAGCCATTTTAAAACACTTTTTGGGACATTAAGTTGACACAGGACAACACAGAAGCATCTCATTAGGAGAAAAAGTCAAATGTCCAAGTCATCTGTCAGCGATCAGTAAGAGTGCAGCCCGGAGCACATGACACCGCGACAGACGCTTGCCGCTGCCCCCGAAAGATCCATCTCTATGTATTTTATTGATTCTCTGAGCTCCATCCAAGAAACAAACAGCAAGGCCAGCTTACCCCCCCCCCCCCCCTCCAGTGTCACATCAGGCGTTACAGGGCGAGTTTTCAGACGACTGAAACCCCAGACGACGGCATTAAATCTCCTAATGGGCCGCTTATCAAGTCGACAATGTGTTTTTCGGGATTTCCGGGACAAAGATCTGCCAGAAGTGTCCTCTGTGTCCAGACCTGTTCTCCATTACCACCATGCAGCCTTCTGAGGCTCGACGCCTCACAATTTAATACTTCATAATGTCTATATCTTACGAAGCCACACAAAGTGAAACCTAAACGTTAAACCGATCATCAAAACCTTGCCTTCTCAACTCATCAAATCATCAAAACTCAGACAGATGCAAAATGAGATGAAAATGAAAACATTTAAAATTACCAGGGTACAATATCACCATACTAAAGAATAGCTAAATCCCTACCAAAATTTCGCCATCATCCAAAAGGGGTTCTTACATCAGCGTATGAAAAACGGCAAACTGATTACACTCTTGTTTATTTTTAACGCCAAATTGCACAAATGCATAAATAACTCTTAGTAACAGGTGCTATACAGGCAAAGCACCACATCAGAATTAGAAAGTTATAATTCTGCCTGCTCGGATTAGTCTTTAACCTTCCCTGGTCTGTGACAGTGTAGTGCAGGCCGTACATGTAGCTGAGCTGATGAAATTCCTATTAAACAAATGTTATTAGCCAGGGGAGGGGAAAATGTACAGATAAAACTGGTGAGTATTGGGAGGGGGCAGAAAATGAAGTTCTTACTGTAAAAGGAGCTGCTCAGTGCAGAGTCAGAAGCAGAATGTGGAGTGCAGCACAAGAACATATTACATGTTCTGAGCTGAAGTTTAGTCAGGCTATATTTTTAGCAAACCACACAGCTAAGCTCCCTAGCCGGCTAACAAATGTTAACATCTTCATGAGTTTAAAAAGTGTTGGGGACAGAGGGGAAAATCACCATCTACCCATCAATGATGGGAAGCACCTTTGCATTTGTTTTAAAATGGGAAGAAAACTACCTTAAAATGCACTTTAGTACACTATCACCAAGTCTGCTGCCTTTTATTATACAAGAAATTAGTGTTCCCTTAATGGGCACGTCGCTAAACAGCAAGTTTACGAGACCACCCAGGGCACGGTCTTGCCAGCAACATATATTCTTTCGACTTTGACCAAGTTGAGATCTAGTTACCCCCGAAAAACAGAGATCTAGTTATTAATCGGCTTATAAGTCAATTCTGCCATTAGGATTACTCAAATTCGGCGTTCAGCCGCTGGAATTTCGGATTAAAAGCGGGAGGGCAGCAGTTATCAGGCGTCCGCCCGCCGCCGCCGCAGACGTTCAGGTTGACGTTTAGGACACGGCCAGTGTGTCCATTTCATACCGCTGCAGAAATACTGCGGAGATCGGGGAAGGCAGAACGGCATGAGGTGCTGCTCAGAAGCGAAGCGGACCTACCTGGTCTGGGCACTGGCTGCATTGCTGGTGTCGGAGTCTTGCGAGCAGAAGCTCCTTCCTGAAAGCCAAGACGTCAGAACAAACGTTACACTGGAAGCTAAGAAAGATCCAGAATCAGAGTCCGTGGCAAACAGTTTTTAAGCCAAAGAAGTCAGGCCTCATTAATGTCTCATACTGCAGACCGCAGCTCATATATCAACATGACGGACACACAAATTCACGATGCTGCTAATCTTTTTGTTGACAGCACCAAACAATAATTTAGCAGATAGCAAATGAGCATCTCCTGTTTTTAATGGTGTGGGTCATGGGGAAAAAACAAGCGACACCGGTATATATATCTGGCTCCAATCTTCTTGCCTTATTTTGAGCATCAAGATAATTGATAGTCTTTCAATCTACTGTTTAGTGACTAAAAAAAACAAATGTGTCAGGGTCTCGTTTCGATAACCATGATACCCGACCTTCAATTTCTCCAGTGTATACATGATAAAATGTTTCGCAGGGACTTCTTAAGCAAACCCCCCCCTAGTAAGCAAGCCAGTCACCACAGATTCAATTACTTAAGAAATTAAGAGTTATGAGGGCTAAGACAACGTGTAATTTCTCCTCCATAAGCTTATTATTCAGTTCTTGGGCTGTTCCATGTGTCCATGTGGCAAAAGCAAGTAAATCAACATTAATCCTTTGCAAAGCTCTTGTTTTTATACTCAACCCAAAGCATCATCTATGGCAGGGTGCTTCAAATCTGGACCTCGATTCCAAATCCAGGCCTTGTTTTCAGTTCTCCCAGGTAGTTAGTTTAATAATGACTGATTCTGATTGGTCAGAGGCTTCACACCTGACTGACAAGTAAAGGAAGGCTGGAAAACCAGCAGTGCTCGGACCTCGAGGACCGTGATTTGAACAACCCTGATCTTTGGGAAGGTTAAGTGTATTGGAATGTTTAAATCAGGAGTCTCAAACTCCAGTCCTGGGGGGCCGGAGCCCTACACATTTTTGGGTTTCCCCTCATTTAACACACCTGATTCACCTCCTTGTGCTAATTACCACACAGCTCTTGAGCTGAATTATTTGTGGTGGAACAGGGAAAGAACTAAGCTACACAGGGCTCTGGCCCCCCAGGACTGGAGTTTGAGACCCCTGGTTTAGATAAGATAGAATATAGATAGAGACAGAGGTATAGAGTGAGACAGATTTTCAGTGTCTTTGGGTTCGGTACGCAAATGAACAGAACGAACGCAGCAAATGCGAAACCTTTGTGTGTCTGCGTTTCCCCTGAGCAACATTCGGGGATGGATGGATGGATGGATGGATGGATGGATGGATGGATGGATGGATGGATGGATGGATGGATGGATGGATGGATGGAGCTACATCACAACACGTGCACGCGTGATCCTAACGTGAAGCTGGAAGCCGCGAATGTGAATACAGTACGTTTAATGCTGCACCGTAATGGATTCTTATTTTGTTGTGATTTGTATTTCTTAAGACAATATTTGTGTTGCGCAGCTGAAAGCTGTGAATGTGAATACAGTCCAGATCAGGAACAGTAAATTTTTTTAATGTGCACCTTAATGGATATTTATTTTATTTTTATTTACTTGAAAGAATATTTTTATTTACTTAATTTTGGTTTATTAATAGGTTGCCACAGTATTGACAGAGATTTTATTAAAGACAGTCATATTTTGTTCAGTAAAACACTGTTTAATAAAGAATAAAGAAGCAATTTATGTTCAGTTTCTTTACCCCCGCTGTACCGAACACATACTGAACGCGACTGAGGGACGTACTGAACCATGATTTTTGTGTTCCGTGACACCCCCAGACAGATACTTCATTACTCCCAAAGGAAATATCTTTTAATCTTTTAATCATAATTCAATTAAACATACATGTAATGTAATAATACTCTAAATGACAAATAGCAGGAAGGTTCTCAAGGCGTATTTATAGACATGCTGCTAATGTTATATCTTAATTAATATTATACGTTTACTGAGAATCTGGACATGGGAAAAAATATGCCTGAGGTACAGATTCTTAGTCTTTTAATCCAAATAATGGCTGGATGAAGCCGAACTCAGATTCACATAAACATCTCCGAATTACATCTGTCCCCATCCAGCTCTTTTCCCTCTTAGCTAGAATCATCTGAAACGATTGGATTTCATTCCCTAGCCAATGCTTGGCAACCTTGTCTCCGGGACGCCGTACCTACGGAGCGCCACCGCGGAGATCCAGGGGCAATCTATCAGCGACGTCACAGCCCAAATGTCAAAGCGGCTGCAGTCACATTGCACGCATATCTCAAAGCTATTCCCAGCAGTCAGCCTGCAATTTAAACGGCCGTGCAGGCAACATATTATACAGGACTGCTGAATAATTAACGTTTTTCAACCAAGACTTCAAAAGTTGTGTTCGCTGGAACTTACAGCCAATTATGTTCATAGCTGGGTATAATCCTGCATACCAATAACGACACAAGGTAGAGGGTGACTGACCAATCCGGTTCTTGTGATTACCTTTCAGGCATGAGCAAAAACAAAGGCGGCAGACATTGTCCACCAGAGATGACACGATTAAGCAGGAAAACAAAGTAAGAAGAAACACAGGCCTGTGTAACTATTTGCCTGCTAAGTCATTTTCTAATGCAGTACTGAGCCGAGTTTCATTTTCGATTTCCATTGAATTGAGAATAAAAGGTCTTACATTATTTGGGGTATCCTGGGATTCAGGCAAGTCACCCAGGATGTTTAATTTGTCATTAAGGAGCGGAGCGATGATCCTGCCTTTTTCCACTGTGATAACGGCAGCGGCTGCAACAGCAGACCTGAAAAGTACGCTGAATATTTCATAGCCAGTTAGCACTCACTGAGGGAAATTAGGGAAGTATTTGAATTTCACAGCCAGATCTTAAGTTGGAAAAAAAACACAGATTGCCTTATAAATGTTTATTGCAGGGGCAATAGCATCTAATATAAATAACTGATTGCATTTTCTCCAACACAATTCAACTGCCACGATGAACGGAGTAGATGAAGGAATTATCACTGGAAGCCATGGTTGTTTTTCGTAAGAGCTGCAAGTCATAATTTTTATAGCTTGACATTCATAGGTAATTTAAGTAAATCATTCACTGAAATATTGAGCAGTTTTATGAAATACCTCCCCATTAAGGCAAAGTATCCATTTAGAATATTGTAAAATTTCCTTACGAACAGGAATAATTATTTACCCCTAAAAACCTGAGATTCTACACAAGTGAATTCTCACCCAACAATACCATCTTCAAGACATTTCTTATTCCCCATTTTTGATAATACACAACAGACAAAAATATGCATAGCATGTGGACAATGACCTGTATGACCTAGAGTTTCATATGACGTTTCAAAAGTCATCTACATTAAACCAAAGTGTCAAACAAACAGAGAGAGCTTAGGGACAGGTTCTTCTGGCTCTCTGCTGTGAGAAGACCACCCCTTCCTCTGAGGGCACATGTTCGCCTGCTGCTGACAGTAAACCAATATTCCGAATGAGCCGGTCTGGAAACAGTGACTGGTGCCCAGCACTGCTCCTGTCTGCATCCCGAGTGTCAGTTCGAAAGCAGGACACTCCATTTTAAATAGCCGAACAACGTCAAACAGAACCCGGTTGCAAAATGCAAAGCGTCAGCACCGCTTTCCCGATTCAGACCCAAAAGAAAGCTGCTCTGGGTTTTGTTTCTCAAAGTAACTGACACTTTGCAAAACAAGTTCAATGGACGGCTAAATTCTTCACCGCCCCCCTTTTGTCTAACTAGTATTGTCATGCATTTTGTTTTGTGCTGAATTGCACAGCTGGAGTCACACAAAATAAATGATAAAAACAGCCCAAAACCGAACTATGTGACACCCATGAAACAATACATGCAGAGACAAAATAAAGGCATTCCACGTCCAGAGCATCGCCAAGTGACTGTCCCTTCCTTGCATTTGAAATACAGTAATGAACCCCCGTATAAT
>JABFEB020000043.1:7552883-7568605 GCA_019775895.2 Stomatorhinus ivindoensis
CAATGGGATTAAGGTCTGGGGAGTTTCCTGGCCATGGACACACACACACACACACACACACACACACACACACACACGCACACACACACTTATTTTTCTGATATATCATTATAAGCATTTTTCCACCAGTGGTGTTTCATCACTTCGTGACACTGCTAAGTAGTTGTTTATGCAAAAGCAAAAACATTTTTGTTAGTCATGAAAATGTTCTGTTAAAAGAGAGCCCATGTATAACATAACATAAATACCGTGGCATTGAAATTTTTCTCATGTTTCACATTTTTAACACAACAGAAGCACATTGTGCTAATAATGTCCAGAACAGTGTCAACAGCTGTTTTATCGGCATGTGTGTAACATTTTAAAACTGATAATTAATGCACAAATAAGAAATTTTAGGTTTTTAAGGATTAATGTAAGAGTCAGAACAATTCGCGCAGCACTTTTCGTTCACTACTCCAGTCATAGTCAAAACAATGTAAAATTGTTCGCAACATTCAGCAAGTCCCCTAGTAACCATTTTGAAACCCGCGATGGTCAGTAATGCAGGATCCCAGTTCTGTAAGCGTCGCAATATTTGTTGCATTTTTTTAAAGTCATTACACAACATTCTTTAAAACTCACATTTAATTAATTTTTTTACAACTTTTCTCCGTCCGCTGCTTCTCGACATGGCCAGCTGAGGTGCCGATGACTCACTGACTCGCCTCACAAGTTATGCAAGCGTCTGATAGGGCCAGGACATTATGCAAGAATCACATGTGTAATTTTAACTCTGCTTTTGACACATCGAATGACACATTAAAATTCAGGAAGGATAAAATGTAACCGGCACCATTTTGTGCGCCAAACCGTTTTTTAAACAACTGGTTGTTATCTGTTTGGATTAGGCATATGCCCTTAGGCTTTCATATATATATGTATATTCTCTTCTAAAGCGATAGTCCATTAGCACTGTTTTTAACTGCTGATATTTAAGTGTTGAAGCACAGGCTCTTCAAAATGAATGAATATAACTATTCGTTGAGTTTTCGACCGCAAAGTGGTTATATGTTTTGAGATTGAATTACACCCACAAATAGGTTTTCGTCATAAACTGGCAAACTGTTGAATGTAATAAATCCTGGATACTCTCATTGCCTGCAAATTCCAGACTTACATATAATCAGCAGACTACTTCCAGAAGTTTCCAGCAATAACAAACATCCATTAACTGAGACTCAAATCCCATTAATTTCATCGGTCTTAAGCTACTAAATATATCTGAATAAAAAATAAAAATACATCTTATTTATAAGCTACACGTGTTTTGTTTGTTTTCCGGTAAAAGTTATTTATATTTCTCTGCACCAGGTTCACGAGTTTTGCCATAAAGCAAAACTCCGGATTAAGAATTCACAAACGGATCATGTGCCGCGTCTCTAGGGATTTGTACTTACTAGTGCAGATAAGTTTGTTTCAGTGACAATGTATTCCAGTTTCTATAAACCGAATAAATTATACACCTAGGAGTTGTTGTGCCGTGCTCATATGCATTAATATTTATGTAAATTGCTTGCATGCTTGTTGCGTCTTTCACAGTGTTGCTAGCATGATTTGTGTATAGACAATAGTGAATTGATATGTGTAACTGTTTAATGCCCTTGGTTCTATACTGAAGTCCCTTTGATGGAGAATTTATTGTTTTATTCAGGGATACTTACGAGGTGAAGGGATACTGGTTATCCCGCTGCACTGCGAGCTATTTTTTCCTCTCCTTCATTTTGTGTTTCTGTGGCTGAGTCTCCAGATGCCCGCCTACTTTGCCCCCCCGGCGTTTGCCCTGGCATCGCAGGCCTCCCCCCCCCCCACCCCTGTGCACCGCGGACCATAAATCACTCTCTGTCTGTGCTGACCTTAAGGCCGCTTAAAAACTAACACCAGCTCTCATACCCCCAAAGAAAAAAATAAATCAACTCCACTACAGGATTTCATTGGATTCTGCACTTAGTGGCCAGCTGGGATATGGGGGGGGGGGGTACAGCTGTCGATTAGGTGGAATGCAGCACACCTCCTGTCTCGTGTCCCTCATCCTCGCATTTAAATGAAAATCCCCCCCCTTTGAGTGCAGTCATACTGTTCATCATTAATGTACTGTAGCTGTCCTTTCTCTGGTTTCCGTGTGGGAGATTAACACACATCCCCGAACTCAATTTGTACGTCTAATTACGGAAAATGCTCCTTCCGTATATCCTACCCATTCCCAAGATGAGGGAAAGGGGAAAGACGAGGCAGCCAGGAATACACACGCACGGCATGGGTGCCCACGGGGAGCGTTTCCACTCTGCTACCTGCGATCTCGCACAGCAGCTGGGAAATGCAAGGTGCGAATACAGCATGAATATGACTAAAGCGTGATTAAAGTGCCTCTCGGAAACTGGGTTGCGGTCTCACACGCTTTCCTTTCTTTGGACTTCCGCGGAAGCGGAATTACTTTATCGTGTCTAATATTTCCCAGAGCACACATACAAAAGAACAATGAAACATGTACATGCTAACAAAAAATTAAACGAATCTCGTGGCGCATTGATACGATGTCACGTTTTTTATTTCGTAAGCAAACAAGGCAACACACAAGAGTAGTTCTTATCTATGCATTTTATCATCCGCAAATTCATGTCGGGGCAATATACTCGTTTGCAACTTGTTCCTCTTTAATTGCATAAATTCAGACGTGATCCTAATGATGAGGAAGGAAGACTGGAGTTGTCCCCACACTGGGGAGAAGCAGGCCAGCTTAAAACAGGAAGGTGCCTTGAGGGCTGACCGCAGGCTGGATTAATGTGGTGGACCCCGAGTGGAAAAGGGAGAAAGGTGAGTACAGTGATTAAGGGAGGTTTCCTTTTGGTAGCAGGGCTGCCCCTAAGGCTGCAGAAAGGGGAAGAATTGCAGGAGCTCAGACACTAGGGGGAGCCGATGAGTATGTGGTAGCTTTGGTTTGGTGGGGGCTGGCGGCTGGGGCATTCAGCAGAATTTGTCAGGGGCCCTGCCGGGCCCTTGTGCAGCCCTGCTCTGCATCCTGCAAGGGTGACACTTGAGGAAGTTGCGGAAATCACCATCGAGTTCATTTTCATCTCCTGCCGCTTTCCCTCCACAAACCCCCCCTCTGTGGCTTGTGCTCCTTCCCCAAACGCACCGGAGATGGAAACAAATGAAAGAAGAGGAAGAATGAGGAGAAGAGGACAGAGGATATTTACTGAAGGGGATGAAGATCGCAAACAGAAGGGGCGGCACAAATGGCTAGCTTGGAGGGTTAGGGTTAGGGGTTAGGGGTTAGGGTTAGGCTTAGGGTTCGAGTATTTACAGCAATAAAAGGTACAGAAGAGAAGATTCAGATTTAAATTACAGTAGAATATGTAAAGAAAATGACTAATTGCTAACAAAAAGCTACCACAATAATGCACTTATTAACAACAAATGAATGATTATACTATGCACACATTAATATGCCAAAAAGACAAAGAAATGGAAATGGGTTCATATCTCACCAGGCAATACGTATGTAGGGATAATATAACGATGCTTATACTTTAAAATGGAATCAAAGAAACTGAAACGTCAACTTATGAGAAAATCTGTTTCAGCTGTAAAGGAGCTGTGAATGAATCACGCTTAATGTGGCCCTCGAATGTGCTCTGAAGAGGAGGCTGAAACGTCTACATTTGTTTCACAACCTTTTCTTAAGCTAAAAATAAGGATCTTTTCTTCTATGTTTATATTTCGTTATCTCGTGGTGTGAATTACTCAAAACTATAGATAGGTTGGTCAGAGTAAATACCAAGTAATTCAGTAAAGGCGGAGTAAAATAAAGAAAGCCAGGAGGGTGACTGTGCATCTCTGCGGCGTCCCTCACGTTCATGTCTTCCTGGAGCGCGTCAGGTGCGCCTGGTAAATGTCGGATTTCAGGAATCTTGGGTAACAGTCCTTCGCCATCAGACCATATATTAATCGTTGTGCCGTATCAAAGGAAGTGAGGCTTGGTTGGGAAATATTTTGTGTTATATTTTCTCTGGTTCCACAGTCAATATTAATCTATAACGAGGAAATAACCATTACACTTCAGTATATAGCTGCATTGTATTCTTTACTGTGAGACTATCCATCCATCCATCCATCCATCCACGCAACCATTTATCTGTCATGGAATTTTTCTTATTTTTAAATAGAAAATAAATCTGTGCATATTTAAAAAACACTCATAAGGGGTTCCCACCTGTCTTGGAGCCTCTGTTTGTACATATTCGGTGTAGATCATGTTTGCAGTAGAAATCATCTCAGGAGTGGATTTAATTTTCTTATAATCCTCACAGGCCAACCAAAACAAGATGTTCTCCTCACTGTACTCCGTCTTCAGGAACTCCCGGAAAGCCGTCTGACCAGCTACACCGAAACAGAGAGTTTGCCGTCAACGATGGCCGAGGCCACCGCAGGCCTGTACCAACACTCACACCGACCCCGGGCTCTCATGGGCCATTTTACTCAGAGCTGCTAGGAGTAGCTTCTCTGCAAATTTAAAAATACTGGCAAAAACGGCGCCTAATTTTTAGACACAAACAATAAAGCACACATCAATCTAGGTTGTTTATAATTTGCATATAATAAATTAGGCCTTTTAAGAATGTAGCTATGTTGTAACATTTTCCATGGATTTGAAACATTTAAAGTATAACAAGAATCTATACTTAATCTATCACCTAAATACATTATTGGTCTTTGAAGTATTAAATATATAATATAGGCTGATATATCAGTGTTTTAGTATCATTATGTATTATTATGTATTAGTAGCTCAAATTAAATTATGTTTCATCTTGGAAAATAAGACTATACTGATTAAGAACTGAAAATGTACAAAAACTGAGATGAGATGGGTCAAAAAGATTATCAGCCGAAGATGAGATTAGAATTCTCAGTCTGTTCATGGCTCCAGATTTCAGATACATTTATGAAATGTCACCCATCCAAAAGTATCCATTGAAACTAAGATTAGCTCACGGTGATCTGTTACACACAAAGAGTCAATGATACAAACAGCAGCCGCGGCCAGCAGTACGCTTGTGAAGGCGTTCTTACATTTACATTCCAAAAGTTTGTCCACAGACTCTTCCCAGCAGCCGGCGTCATCCAGAGGCTCCCTGGCAAAGCAACAAAATCTACCCTTGAAAATAGCATTGAGATCTTTTACCAGTGAAAGCGGCAGCGATATATCTGGTGCCCTAGCGCCTGCTTCTGTGACTGCGTTGTTCTTTATGATGTTAAACGTGTGGTGCTGCTGGGGAGACCTTCATGTCGGAATATACGCTACCCGAATTATAACTCCACAGCAAAGTCCAAACATCAGGAATGATGTGGGCAGAGGGCTGTTTAATACATTTCATATATGTTTATTTTAAAAAGATTGCCTACCGATTCTTGCCTCATTTAAGAAACTGAAGCTTTCATGAAAGAAGGCGTGACATGTGAAACAGACTGTACTCAGCTATACAGATAAAATCTCATATTATAATAGTGACTAACACAATACTATGATTAGTCAGAAAAACAGATTGCTTAATTTGAATTTTAAAAAGAAACTCACTTTATTGCCATGCCTGCGTCCTTTGTCTTCCAATTGCTCCTGTAAATCTAAAATTGAAATTGATTATGGGGCCGGGAGATCAAGTGCACTGACTGACCTGAGCTTGTTTGCTTGTTGAAAACAACACATGGAAATTAGTATGCAAAATAAAGTTGGTTCACCATAACCTTTCCTCCGTCCTTTTCTGGCAGCTTTGATGTACCTTCAACAGAATATTTGGCTGTGATTTCATTTGCATTCATCACAATGGGAGTAATAGAATGTTTTCCCGACTCATTCATATTTCACTGAAGATAAACATAAAACCACAAATAAGAAAAATGAGCAGTTAAACCATACGGTTATAAATATACGGAATGAAGGGCAATTAATTGCTTCTGCACATCATAATTGATTAATCTCACTAAGTAAGCAAAATATTTCACAGGTGAAATTGATATTGACAGATGCAGAAATAAATTTCAATTACCTCAGCTGGAGAACAATTTCTTCAGTAGAATACAGAATAATTATGATTATGTTTTCGGCATACAAAATGGTGGATGTTCACTTCTAAATACCCACTTCACATCTGGAAATAACAGACATTTCGTACAATATTTAAATAAAAGTGAAAATACACAATGAACAAAAGCCAATATATCTTACTGGCTGTTTCTGTAGAAGTGGTAGAATCTAACTTTTTCGACAAAAGCAGAATTAAATTCACGAAAGAGCTGAAGCAAGAACAAGCGTTGACAGTTTGGGCTGTTTTTTTGTTTTGGAAAGGGAAAGGTCAGGGTAGGTGGTCCAGTTCGAAGGCACTGATGTCATACAATATTCAATAAGAACAACTTCAACAAAAACTAGAATTAAACAACGAAACAATCCAGTGGAATAGAAAGCTGAGTTCTTAATAAATCTGTTTCATTAAATATTAGTCTATCCACACACAGTCCTACATTGTGGGGCCGAAATACATTAGCTATCCCTATACTTAAACAACCAGTCAGACTCTTTAATATGGTATAAATGCAGGGATATCTTTCTGTATAAATGTCACATTTTGAGCTAATCTCATCATGCAGTGGGAGGTTAATTGCAACATATAATCCTAACAAACATTTAATCTCTAAATATTTTAGCATGCACATTTTTGACATCCACAAATCCGCAAATTTCTAGTTATTAGCTAATCCATTTTTTTTCATACTGTTGATCAAAACTCCTATTTAGTGCTGCTTCAGTATATAGAGAAAGCAAAGTGATTTTGATGCACTTGACATTTCTTTTTGTTTCAATTTCATAGCACTAGAAAAGAGAACCCAGACTGTAATGTTCAATTTTCTTGATATTCACAATTTGGAATAGAAAGTCATATATGCATGTGCTGTTATAAAGCTAAGTTTGAGTTTCCCATTTAAGGGATTATCCCATTTTACAGGTAGGCCTAGTATGTACAATTTTAAAATATTATTCCAATCAGGATGTTTTTCAATTTGGCTGTGAAAAATATTATCCCTGCATGGAAAGGAAGTCATATTTTTTCAGTTTTGCTTAATAGGAAACCATGAACTGCTTAAGAAAATGACTGAGGACAGGACCAAAGGCGGCGTTCTGCGCCGGCAGCCGCCAGCGGGGCCACCTGTCTGCACTGATCACGCTAAAAGCGAGTCCCCCCCCCCTTTCCTATTCGGACGCATGCGGCCAAGAGCACGAATGGAAAATGGAAATGGCACCAGGTGATGTAAAACGCGGCGGTGGTCCCATTTGCATTGGTAATGAAAAACAAGGCAGGCGATTTGATTTTCAAAGAGATTTTGTCACACATTTTCATGGTGTACGAGTCCTTACTTATGCCTTTGTGCGGCCTGTCTCCCAGCTGTATTCCCAGAATGCCACAAAACATGTTTATATGGTTAAGCTTTTCCACTCACGTTTGTCTGTCTGTATATTTAAACTCATTCCCTTCTTTTGTTCTGTTTTTGTCATTGTTTGCCACACATTGCTGGCAATGAATGGCGAGTTGAGAAACATTCTTGTTAGACTCAGTTAAGCCAACGGAGAAATAAAACGGCCATCCTTGCTCCTTACAAATGTGAGGGAAAAGCTGCAAGGCCCAAATACAAACTGAAACACAAACATTACACACTGCCCAGACTTCCCACTATTCACAGCCAAATGGAAATTACAGGGGAAAATTCATTTAAAGCAGACGAGGTTTACCGGAACATTCTAAAGTATCTCAGTCTATATATTTTAGCTGGGAAGTTGGTATCAAACAAGAAACGTGCAACAATAAAACTGCAAACGTCATCACAAAAGCTGGATCGCAGATGCCTCATTAAATTACATAGATGGCAGGCAGATCTGCGCTGCAAAGACAGGACTGCATTTTGGAAAATAATAAATTAAAAAACTGAAGTGCCAACTGCACTCCTGCTATGAAAAGATGTTATAAACAGAACATTAAGAAAGATTTATTACTTTCAAAATTAGCTGTGATACTCTAAAGACAGAAATTATATGTGAAATTAAATTGGACAGTGGTAATAGACGTACAGTACAATAATAATTAAAACCATGTAAATCACTGTCCAATGATCAAAATTACTATTATCTTAAAACATATTTCATGTTGATGATTTGAGAAAGTTCATTGTAGTGGTTTCAAATGTTCTAAAATTCGAGATGTATCTTGGAAATGCTGTGCATTTTTATTCCATTAACTGGAGTGTGTGCTTAAATGCTTTAAATAATTATAATGAAATAAAACTCAGATCCACTCATCTTAACAACCGTAAAAATGATCGTGAAATAATTGCACCAATCTTTCTAGCCAGTAGTCAGATTCTCCACGTACAATATTGAAATCAAGATACACGTGAGTTCAACTCGGGCAGGTGAAATAGGATTTTGAAAGCTCTCTCCAAATGATTATTTTGGGGAGTCGTATAAAGCTACATAATATCTGGCATTAGATCATAATTGCTGCTGTTAGATTTCATTTCGTAGTCTGCAGAATTGTGGTCGAAGTCCACTGTGTTTTTCACTATCAGCATGAAGCCTTTTCTTGAAGGCCAGTGAGGATAATTCCTCTGAATTTACTCTTGGATGCAGTAATGCTAAAATACATGTGATCTCAACATGAACTCAAACGTTGTATTACAGACTTGCTTAAGCTCCTCCATCCAGCCATCAATTTTCTGTGACTGCTTATCCTATTGTGGGTCGCAGGGGGTCCGGAGCCCACCCTGGTAACACCCAAGGGCGGGCGGGCAGCCATCCCATCGCAGGGTTATGCTCTTACAATGAGAAAAGTTTGAGTCTGCAGTTCAGTTTCTAAGCTAATAATATTCACACTTAGGTCCATTTTCACATGACAATTATCTTAATAACAAAATGAAGAAAAAAAATGTAATACACTTAAAACATTAATTTAGGAGTAGTTCAGAATTACGTCACGTGTGTACAAACCGAACGTCTATTTCTGTTTAATAGCTAAACAAGGCATGATTCAATACAAGAACAGACTGTAAGGTAATCATTACATATTTACGCGAGTAGTAAGCATCGCCATCTCTGTCGCGTTTAATGGCACCTGCCGCTAAGCTGTTATTGTAGTCTGGAGACACGCTAATTGGCGCACGTGGAGTAGGTGCAGCAGAGGCATCATGCATATTGTCCAGGACGCACCGCGTCGTGCCTGGCCGGCTGACGCACGTCATATTACCATTGCCATGACGATTTATAAGTGTGTGTAAAGGCGATTTTAAGAAGCCTGAGCTCGGGGGGTTATTAATAGGAGGGAAGGGGGGTCTGTATGAATGCATGACTGATACAGTGATAGGATAGGATGATTACTTTTTTAATCGACTTCCCTTTTGAGCAGAATGGTAAACAGGCTTCTAAACCTCATTAGCATTTTTACTGCCTCAATAAAACAGCAGAGATTTAAGATTTACATAATTCATTATGACCATTATAAACACGGTCAGATTCTATTACATCACAGATTTAATGAATCTCCTCCCCAATGCATTCAGTGAAGTAGATGTTTATTTTACCCTAAAGCTGATACTGCCTTTGTTTCAGCTCCCCCAACGCGGATAGATCGAGCCACGTAGTGTCACTCTAACACGAGGAGTTCAGCGCTCAGCACCGACAACAGCCACCGGGTGGCGCTGTGTCTCTTCTTAGCACCTTGTCACTTCGTCGCACTGCTGTGGGGCTCAGAATGATTTCCCCATTTGCTGTGGGGATGATTCCTTTATTTGGGCGGCAATATGTGCATTTTACCGCATGCTTTCAAACGGAGGGAAGCCGAAGCAGGTGGATGCTGCGTGTATAGGGCGGCAGCGCTGGGCGAAAATGCCGTCAAACCGAGACATAGACAAGGAAGAGGAGCAGTTCTTCATAGATCCTAGTGATCTTTTGGTTTATCTCGATGGACTGGCGTCAGACGTAGAAAAAAAGAGCTCAGCTGCAAAAGATAAGAAGCAGATCGACTTGCTTTATTGGTGCAAGTGCTGCAAAAAAAGTGAAACATATCCGTTTTTCAGGCTCGTTAGCAAAGCAAAAGCGTGAGGATGGTTAGTGTGTGTCAAACCATCTGACACTAAAAGGATAATAAAAACTCAGGAAAAGACCATGCTTGCCTTTTTATAATAAAAATGACTAATATGAGCCAAGTCTTATATTGTGCGTTTTCCCCGCTGGTATTACGCTTAAGAAATCCGAAGCGCTGGGGGCTCCAGCTTTCAAACACGCTTGGATTTCTCTAATTGCTCCTCTCCCCACGGTAACCCAATTTAATTTCTTTCAAATAGATATTAATAAGAACGAAAGAGAAAACACGGCCATCTTTAAAATCCCCCCAAGAAATGTTATGAGATGAGCGGCGTTTTGCTGGCGTAAGCAGAGCCTGCCTGGGCATTTACATCGGTGGCATTTAGATTCAAAACTTTAATGCCTTTAAAACCAAATTCATTTGTGTTACATTGATATGGTTTATGAAGGGAAAGCAAGTGAATTCGGAAGGTGCAAAACATAATTGCCTTAAAAATTACTTTAAATCTTAATAGCTTATTTTAGTGATTTTCCTGGGGCTACCATAGACAATTGCATTGCAGATAAGTTAACAGGTTTTGGGGAAAAAACGTCAAGTCCGTCTGACATACAGGATATTCATAACAGCATTAGCCTTTTAGCAAATTCTGATGGGAGTGGAGCGATTCACTGCGAACTGTGATTTCTCTTCCTGGTATCAGAAACACTTTCTGAAGACTTCCAGGCCCCGAAGGTGCTGGCGTGTAGCCTTTTCATTACAGCCCGCTCCAACTGGCGTTTCTATGGAATGTGAGAAATGAATCGACCACTTGAAACATACTCTGTATGGAAGTATGGGAAAAAAAAAATTGCAGTGGAAACTTTCAGACAGAAGCCAGCGTTTGAGCACTGCAATGAGGGACAAATGCAGTGCACTGTTTCCCATCTCCTACCAGAGGCAAGCTGCTTTATTTTCATTCTGCGCTAAGATGAAGTGTTTAAAGCTAAGCATGCTTCCCGTAAATAGAGGCCCCCTCTCTGACTCCTGCCACCCAAACCATGCGGTTAATGTGTATAGCGTCACATCAGTATCATAAATGGCCATATAGACTGCATCGCCTTCAGTGCAGATTCTGCTATTAAAAACATGACATACACACATAAGCGATGGATGCGGCTGCTTGTCGATTCCGGGCAGGCCTCGCAGCAGGCCTCTGTCAAGGCAAGTGAAGTAAATTGAAACCTTGCAGTGACTGTGACATGCAAAACACTCAGAGCTTGGCGTCACCAGTCACCCTGTCTGTGGAAAATAGCTATAACACTAACCCCCCCTCTCCCCCCCAGCGGAAGAGCAAAGGCTCACTCTTGTCACAGAGAAAACCATCTAAATCCCCAATCATATCTCACAACACACTATAATCTTTCCCAACAGGGCTTTCTCAATGTCAGGAGATGTCCTATATATTAGCACTAAGCCTATTCCATACACACTGAACCTTTTGCAAAAATATTTTTTCCTCCCATATATGAATGATCCTAAAACGATGATTGTTAACCATCTTAACGTGACCCGCATCTCATCCGAGTCCAGTCAGCATTTCTAGTGGACATTTCCAGTGAGACCATTCCTCTGGACCGTTGTTGACCTCTATCTGTCACCTGAGCACAATACTTGGACCTTGCTTTGCACCTGTCGTTCTAGACCTCGATTCATCAAACCACAATGGTGCATTTCGATCTCTGAGCTCAGTAATGGTACAAAAAAATTCAAATCGTGCATAAATTTTTAATCCCTGTGATCCTGACTGGCATGAATCGTTAGAACAAGGATAGATGGATCAGAGCATCTTTGACTTTTATTAGGTGAAATGAACTCAAAAATCGTATTTTTACTGAAACTCCTATGAGAAAGCCAGTGCAGTCTGAGAACTGCATGACATAATGAATTTAGAAAAACCAACCTTTATCTGGGATACGTCCGTGCTCGAGGGTGTGTGCGACCACAGCGAAACGTAGGCAGGGATGGGATGCACATGCAAGCCTCACCAGTACGTACCGGTGAGAGGAATCAGCGAATGCACGGTGGGTCACCTGACACACCCACCTGAGATGAACTAGGTCCACCCCACCAACTTAATCCCATTTTCACACTCACACAGAACAGGATGGGTAGTTCCAAAATGGTAGCAACATTGTAGCTATTTTTCAGTAGGCCCTGATACAATTTTATAATTAATAACTTTACATGCAGTGTGATTGCAATCAGTACGATCGAGGAGAAGGGTAATTGCATTCCATTGTACACTCCAAGGAATGAACCCACACAAATCACATTTAAGTCTCAAGAGATTAATGATCATTAGTGGAGACAAATGAAGAAGCCAACTGCTCTTAAAATTAAATATATTTTTCTTTTTTGTGGCAAACGTAAGATGATTATTCATTATATGTTGTCCTGCTTTCTGATTGAGTAGGAGAACATTATTAAAAACGATCGAACACGAGTTGCATTCACTTCCTTATATTTTAGGCGAACCTCACATGAGTAATATATATTTTAGAAGGCAAACGCTGGTAGTGCAGATTAATCAATGTGCATACCACACAATGAAAACAGGTGACATGTTATCTACTCTTCAGCCCAACGATTAAGGGGGGTGGGCAGTGGGGGACAATCATGGCATCCAGGTGAAAACACAGCTGTGTGCTAATGACAAGATAAATATTGCGTTGCCATACACAGAACACATAACACCTTACCAAAGTATCTAGACCCTTTACAAATTCACACATTTTACCAGAAGCTAAAATGCATTCATATTTATTTGTATGTTAAAGCTTAATTCAAAGTAATGATACTCGTAATGAATTATGTCAGAGTATTTTACATGACAAACTATAAAAAATTTACTGAAATAAATATTTAGACCAGGGCCGCCTGGTTCCAGTCCTGGAGGGCCAGAATCCACCACAGTTTGCAGATTTCCTGCTCAAACACATCTTAATCAGCTAATTAAGTTTAGTAGGTGTGTTTGAGCAGGAAATTTGCAAACTGTGGTGGATTCTGGCCCTCCAGGACCGGAATTGGGCAGGCCTGATTTAAAGCTTCATTATGGCAAGCCCTAAGTTAAGTGCAAAAAAAAGGACCTTAAAGAGTCATCAAATTACATGATTGGCCAATTCACACAATGAATGATCACAGATCACAAGATAAACACACGTATATCTGCAAGGGTAATGACATCTGAGGCAAAGACATTATAATGACCAAGGAGCTTTGCACAGCAGTGTACTCTGTCATCAAGAAATAGAAGAAACATTGTAGAACATTAGTAAGAAGCATTATAGAAGCTGCCGGGGCCTGGCCATCCTGCCAGATTGTGCATCAGGGCAAGAAGGAAACTGATAAGAGATGCCACACCTCTGAAATGCAGAGTAGAGTCTCTGTGATGGGAGAGAATGTGCATCAGGCAACAATTCCAGAAGTTTCCTTAAAAAGGTTTATATAGCAGGTTTCCAAGAAGGAAGCCATTGCCTAAAAACATATATCAAAGCTCACTTAGAGTTTGCATCTGCCAAAAAAAAAAAACAGCAAAAGACCCTGGTTAGGTGACTCGCAAGGTGTTATCTTTGCTGCAGACCCAACACAGCAAAACAGCAGGTAAAAGCATCCTTAGAGAAAAGCGTGGTATTGGCAGCAGAACACTATGGGATGCTTTTCAATAGCGGGGACTGGAAAAGCCTGTAACGGCTGAAGGAAGAATTGACGATGCAAAATACAGGCAAATGGTACAGAAAAAACATGCTGCGGGAGACTTAGAATCGGTGTTTCATGTTCCAACAAGACATGCGGACAATGATCTTAAGCACAAGCTCCAAGCTGTGGTCAGCCAAAGTGCAGATCGCAATACAACTGTGACGGTGTGGTGAGACTGGAAAAGTGCTGCTGGATAGAGCTCAAACTGGTTTGCTAGCAGGAATGGGCTACGATTCACATGGTAGATGCTTACCCTGGAATATCTGAATACTGGTCCAATCTGCACATTTGTTATATGTAACATCAAGCACAATATATCACACGGAATTAAATACACCCAGTTAGATTTGTGACTTGGTCAAGGCTCTGAATAAGTTTGCAAAGTGCCGTTCATAATTTGCACTGGGGATTTAATGTATATTATGAAAAGTTATTAATGCAAATAAAATTGTGAGACGGCAGGTGCCATCAAACCTCTGTCTATTCCATGCCACAGTCCACCTGGACAAGTACTTTTCCCAGTTTTTCTTCTTGTAGCCACTTCAACTGGTTGCCTTGTGCCTCTTGTGTTTGTACGTGGTTTATTTTTTTTTGGATTGTCATTAATGTTGACTCCTGCACCAACAGAAATTTGGATTCTGATTCTTAATTTTCTAATTTTGATACTAATGTTATGTAATTATGAAGAAAGTGATGCCTGATGTGTCACTGAGTCTGAGTCAGTGTGTTGGCTTTGCTCGGAGTTTTTTTTCGTAATAACAGAAATTCCATGCCTGAAAACCGGGTTTTTGTTGCAAAACACTTTACATCCATGTGCATGAAATGTACGTGATTTTTTAATAAAAAAAAATAAATTATGTTATGCTCAGCTGTTTTATCGAAAATGGAATCTCATGGCAGAAAATGGGAATTAAAAAAGACCTGATTGTGGTGTAAAGCGTGAGAAATGCAGCTACGATAGCATTTGCTTCTGAGACAAGCTGCCATGTGTGCATAGCTTTGGCGTTTGAAGCCTGGTCTCTTACAGCTAATGGCAAATTTATTCCTGTCCTCCTAGAGAACAGACTGCCGGTCCCTAAGGGCTCGATAGTGCAGAGTTTTTCTGTAACAAGTAGTGTTCATGCCAGAATAAAAAAAAAGAAAAGAAATGGAAGTCTGCCTTTTAAAAATATGGGGGAAACTGGATTCCAGACCCCGGTGGTTTAATAGAAGGCCAAAAAGTCATCGATTGCTTTCTACACACCTTGTGGTTTGAGCAAGCTGACGGGGCCATTTTGTCTGCACCACCTAGCTGTCACCTACTGGATGATAATGAACGAGGTGTTGCTTGGTGAAGAAAGCTGGACATCAACCCGCTTGCCTTTACTGTCATCTTCCACTTAGGGGTGCGAACACCGTCTAGAAGTGTTTCCTGCTGTTTTCTTCGGGCCACAACAGGTGATCCTGGTGTCATACCTCAGTCAAAATTCAGGCCTCAGGCGGCCGCGGTCAGTAATTCCGGAAAGGACGACAAATGTGCTGCCAGATTTTTACTGAATATGGATGAGTCACTAAATCTCTGGTCTATCTGTTTAATGTGATAATGCAGTGTGTGTTGAACTAACATCTATTTTTGTGCATTGAGATTCATTTTTATTTTGGCGATGTCTGACATCTATGATTCCGTGTGTGTAGTGTTCATGTTCCTCTGGTGCTGATCCACATAGTGTTCATGTTCCTGATCCACATCACCTAAGGGTTCTCCAGTTTCCTCCTATGGTCCAGAAAGCATGTTTTGGCGTTTTTGTCGTGTCTGTAGTGCCGCTCTTCCGATGGACTGTG
>JABFEB020000043.1:7568705-7590189 GCA_019775895.2 Stomatorhinus ivindoensis
GTGGTCTGTGTGTGGTCTGTGATGGACTGGCATCCTGTCCAGGATCTCCCATGCCTCATGCTCATTTCTTCTAGACGTACTATGACCCTGTACTGGATATAGTTATAAAACAGTGTTTCCCAATCCGGTCTTTGGGAACCGACAGCCGGTCCATGTTTTTGCTTCCTCCCAGCTCCCTGTCTCACCTCGGTCCTTGGGGACCCTGTCTGTGTGTCCCCAAAGACCGGACGGGGAAACACTGATACAAGAGGAACTAAATAACTGTCACCCTCCGTTTTGACCTCCCTTACATAAATTCTACTTCATTTGCTTCAACTAATATGTACATTATCACCTTGTGGTTTTATGTTCTTGCAGCTGCTTATTGCCACATTTATTGTCAAGGAGGTCATTTCATGGTAATTTATGGTTGACTGTGATGGGCAAGACAAAGGACCAATGAGGGAGCGTGTTTTGCTGGTTGGTGGAGGAATAGGGCCGGTGAGACCAGAGCAGGGGCATGGACAATGACGGAATAAATGGGTGACAAATATCATGTGTGTTTTGCTGCTATTATTGCTATTTCAGGCGAACATGTAGAAACGCGCCTTTTAAATGTTTGCTTTCATGTTCGTTTATAGAGCAGTTGCCTAGATGCCGGCAAAAGGAGTATGTTGCAGTCCCTCTGTGAATGGCAGATGGCGAATGCTTCAGCAGTGAAGTAGTACACTGAGGAGATGCTTGACTTAGCTTTGCCCTCTGCTGGGTAAACTGTAGAAGGACGGCCGTCCACAAAGTTACTGCAGTGATTCCTGTTTGCAACCAGATGGCTGTTTTGTTGACACAAACACAGAAATTCCAGAAATAAAACACACAATTTTGCAGATAAAATGAAGACGTGGTAATAATTGGAGGGATGGGTTTTCCTTTGTATATCTGAATTGTGTATTTGCGTAGCGAAACATTATGTTGAATTTCCTTGGAGGTTATTTGTTTCAGTTTATTATTTTTCTCTGCAAAGATGCCAAACAAACGGGATCAAATATTGAGTCTTTTTTTCTTATCTGCTGCATATTCCATAGGGCTTAAGTTCCAAATGGAGAAAATTATTTCAGACAAGAATTTGCCAGGGAGTTTCTCATCGCTACGTCAAGGTGAAGACTAGTGTCAGTTATCGATCTCTGAAGGTATGCACTGTGCGAGCCTGCTCCTTGGGTCCTTGGACAAGGGGAACCAGTCAATCAGAAAGCTGTAATTTCACACTCTCAGTGAATTTGAAATACTAAGGGAACTTTATTGGCAGGTACTTGGGCACATTCTCTGTGGGGGTCTCATGGTCCTTTTAGGAAAATCTTCCGATGTTATCTTTTTCTTTGCATGTAGGTTAAAATTCTGTATAAAATAAGTTTTCTATAATGGAGTTTCACTGCATGCTTTCCTTCCATTTCAAACTAATAAATATTCTAAAAAACTGGAATTAGAATTGGCCAGAGTAATGAAATCAGAGAAATATTTCATTTTGAGACCCAATGTGCTTAGTTAGCACAAGGACCTGAACACACCAGGGCTGCGGACGCGCACAAACACACCAGCACAGACATTTTGTTGTCCTTCTGCATTTTATTCCAGGTTCATTCAGGCAAAGATTTAACATGTTTTCAGTCATCAGAATTACTCATAGAATAAATATAATGTACAAATCAAAAGAGATTCATGACCAATGTGCTGATAGGTTACTTAAAATAATTTATTTCATCCAAGCAGTGTTAATTATTGCAAGATTAATATATTGTTGTAGTATTTGTGACACTTGCATGTGTCAGTAAATGACTACAAAGCTTATATGCTCATATAATATATTAAGTCACGACAACAGTGGATATTTCAGAAAATTTGTTTATGATGACGAACGAGGCATCTGCAAATGGTTATAACCACACGTCGCTGTTGCTGGTGGCTTCAGCGCGATCGCTAAAGACACAGGATCTAGATCGCCGCCTGTACATGGTGCTGCCGGGATTCTTTCTCTTGATGATTCGCAGGTAGATGTTAGACTGAAGGAACCTGGGGTAAGAGTCCTTTTTCATGAGGCTGAAGACTTTACTCTGTGCCACGTCGAAGCAGGACACCGTGGGGCGGCGGATGTTTTGCTGGATGGTCACTTTCGTTGGGTGGTCGATGTTTATCTGCAAGACGGGGTGGTGGGATGGAGGGGAACGTCAGAGATCTGCTACACACCCAAAAGCTCGACATCTGACTCAGGAGGTAGAGTTTACCATAGATGAGCCTTGCAGTTGACACGATCATTCTGTTATATCATTCAGAAAATTGAAACTACATATGGAATAAGGCCTTATTTCTTATCTGGAGCATGGAAATAATACGTTTTGAAAGAGCAAAATCTTTTTCTTTGGGCCAGCCCGTCATTAGGAGAGGTTATGTTTTAATGTTGCAATTATGTTTTCAGTAGAAGTATGTAGGACACATCTGTGATATTCTGTTAGAGCTGGGTTGAAGCAATTTGTCAGAGTAATTCACTGTTTGTTTATGCTGAATGCTGTCGATGAAGCAACCTTGCCTTTGTTGAGGGTTAATGAAAACGTGCATTAACTTTTAAGACTAGGCAGTTTCAGAGTGATTGCACTGGCTGGTTATTAATAGGACAATAGTTTCTGAAAGAGCAAACTAGTAAGAGAGTCTTACCTCTTTTGGGGCATCTGCCTCAATGTACAAAGTGTATATCGTCTTGGCTTTAGTACGGCGTTCACCATCAGAGCGAGTGCTCTTGTAGTCATTACATGCCAACCAGAACTCGATGTTCTCTTCGCTAAATTCTGACCTCAGGAACTCGCTGAACATTTCCACTCCATCTGCATTGCAAAGGGCGAGATGCGGTGCGACCTTACTGTCAGTGCTGTTTAAATTCCCATAGATTTCCTTGCAAACTGTACAACAAATAAATCCACGAAAGACTGGCAGAGGAAGTCTTGTGAACCTCGTTTTGAGGATAATGTTTGCGGTTCACACCCAACAAACTGGAACGAGAAGAGACATATTGAACTTGCAGTGATGTATTTTGTCTATTTTCCTGGATTTCTGAGTTGTGCTGAGATACAGCTATACAGAAGCCATCCATCATGACGTCCATTATGATGCCTCGAAGCATCACGTTATCTTTGAGTTATCTATTAGTATTAATTTTAGATACTTTATTCTATTCTTTACAAGTTAACTTCAGCTGTACTAGGTCTTTTATTAATCAACGGATAAGAGGTTTGAGGTGATAAGTATTAACTGTATTTATATTACTTGTAGATTAGCAATGGTTGTGAATGTAGTAAATGTGACTTTTATTGTACGAGCTGTGGAGGGAAAAAAAAGACCTGAATGTCTTAGTAGTTCTTCAAAGGACTCCCCCCATTGCAAGGCGACTTCTGGAGAAACACTGTGCAAAAAAAAGCAAATGGACAAAATGGTGAATGTGTTATGCTTATAAACACTCAGACTTTCCACTTAAATGGCTCTCATCCTGATAAACAGTATTTCCTGTGCTTCTGAGGTAAAGCTCTTTCCACTTAACAATGACATTCAGCCGATGGCATCAGGAAGCACTGAATTCCCGCACCCTCTGTGTCACATCCAGACACCTTCTGTCATTTAGCAAAAAAAGCTGAATGGGAGCCACTTGCCTGCAGTAACATGGGGATGTTTAATAGCAGAATATATACAGTCAGTTTTAAATCAGATCATGGCCCCACGCTATTGAATGAATATCAAAATAAGGCCAATGACAAGGATTATGTTAATATTTGTACTGATTCAAGAACACAGGGCCACAAATAGAATTCCAGATACCAGTTTGGATCAGAGCAAAAACACCGATTTATGTTAAAGCTGAGGGGAGATTTGGAACAAACTTCTGAGCTTAAATTAATTTAGGTCAACATCATAAACAAATGCTAAGTCATAAAACATCCAAAACTTGTGTAACGAGAAAACGATCAGCCTCTTCTTCATTGGTAACAGCACTTCTTATGCACTTAAGTAGGTCGGACCTTTAATGTCTGCGCAGGCGAAACTGACCCAGCCTGAACGTGTGCATTTGATAGCCAGACTGCACAGATGTTGACTGCAGGATTGCATTTCTGTTTTCTAGCTAAACTTCTTGATGTGTTTGTTTGCATTTCATTTCCTCCTCTGAGGTGTTGCGGTGCATGCGATTATAGACCGAAAATGTCAGCAGTCATTATAAGATCACACTTTAGTGATGGCGTTCTCTGCCATAGTACTAATGCAAAAGCTGTACGGGGGCTACACGTGACGCGTGTTCTTCGGAGGTGATTATGAGCCCCGGAATGGCCAAGAACGCCTCAGCTGGCAGTGCGGAGACGCTTTCGTGCCAAAGACGTGCACACTTTCGGCCGCAGAGTCAGGCTTACTCGCTGTTCTTTGTGGTTGCCTTTTTTTCAGGGCTGACATTTTCGTGAGAACCAGACTTCGTCAGTAGGCGGCTTATTCTGCTTTTCTTGTCCTTTTCTTTCCTGCAAGCACAAAAAAAAGAGAAAATGAGTAAATTCATAGCTTTCTATAAACCAGAGTCATGCTGCTTTCCTTATAGAAGCAGTTAAAGCATATATAGACTTTCTCCAAGTTGAACAAAGTGAAGGCAAAATAACAGCAAGTTATTGAAAATTCATCAGTCTGCTTGACTTTGGATCATGGAGATTCCACACTGTCATGAACAAAAGCTCATTTTCTCAAATCAGATAGAAATTCCTAACCAGCCCCTAAAAAATACGGTCACAAATGGGTGGAAGACTGCAACGTTTCGAAAACCTTCACACAAATCCTACACATAAGCGTTCAGATATGGAGCATGCATTCATAGCTTAAACGCTTACTTTCAAATTATTTAATTTGCCTATTGCATTTTTACAGTCTTTAATAAATTCATATATTCTTCTAAAATCTGCGTAATACAGGATGTGGAGGAGACAGCTGAACACGTTCCTCCACTGCATCACAGTTTTTAATTTGTGTATCTCACGTCGCTCTTTTCTTGCAAAGTCTTCGCTCCGGCTGCTCAGTAGTTCTGCCTTACGAACTCGCGACGGAGACGAAGTAAGCAAAACTAATACAAACACATCCGCGAATTCATGAAGCAAACATGGCGTGCGTCTCATTGGCGGCTCGAAAGTTCAGCACGCAGTACAGAAAATAGGAAGTTTCTCCGGCTCCTAGCGCAGCAAAGCACTGCACAGACGGCAACTCATCTGGCAAACATACACACCGGTCGATCTGCGTCTTTATGTTCTATTAAGGGGTGCCCGTGTGATTTATTCCGACCTACCTAGATCTGCTATCTTGCATTGTGGCGACTGGTAGATCCTTCGGACTGAGTATTTTGAAATTTGCTTCCTCCTTCGGGGCAGAAAAATTCAATTGAGGAAATAGAAAAACAAAAATCTCCATGGCCCCCTCCTAGTCCTTTTGCGGCACTTTTTGTTCTGACTGCTAATGATTTGCGTTTCCTCTTCATCGTCAAATGAGAATCCTTCGCTTTTAAAGGCACATGGCGTTTCCCCTATCTGCAGCACAACTTCCTGCCCTTGGAAGTGTCATCACATTTACCAAACTCTTCACAGATGAAGAATTTCCCGCGAGACCAATGACTTACTGACAACAGTAATTGGGTTGTATAATTTTTAAATTCTGTTTTTCTTTCGTCACAGATTGCACATAATCTTGACTTCTACTTTTATCTGGAATTAAAAAAAACAAACACATACAATTGATATTTTGTCCAACAGACAAAATGGGACAATTAGCAAATCCTTTGCACTTCAGAGAGAATCAGTTCATTTACATTTCAAATCAAACAGCATTTAGTAATGTAGTGATGTGTTACTAAAAAAGGAACGAGGACCTGTTTCATAGTTGTGTGAGATGTTTTAGTTAATGGAGGTGTTTGGGAAAATGTTAAAGGCCCGTATGTACCATATGTTAGTGTACTTTTAGAAAACAAATATTATATATGTGACTCATTAATAATTTCAGCTGTCAGTCACAGTGAAAACACAGCTTGACCCGTTTTTCATAGAAAAAATTTAGCACCAACACGATAGAAAGGAGATTTATTTTTAGTTTTGTTATATATATAGTATTTTTTCCTTGCATGTCCTGTTTTAAGGGCGATAGGGAATTGCCTAATCCTGCCAGTGGATCATTGTGACTTTGTCAGGTGATGTTACAATAATGCCAAAAAAAAGCAATTAGCGGCAAAGCAGTTTTTTTCCAGCGAATCTGTGTCCATGTAACGGTAAATTTAAGAACACAAAGAGTCGTATTTAAAGCACAACAGTTTAGTTACATACTTACAAGCACGGATGATTACTATAATCACTGACTTTAATGTAGGTTGTTTTTGTTGTTGCGGATAGCAGCCTTCCTGGCACATAGCAGCAGAAATGCTCATTAATAGATGTGGCGACACATTAAAAGCAACCTTGAAACAATAAGCATAATAACTGCTTTATGGGTAGAGAGCAAGGTGTTAGGATTGTATTGCTGTAACAAACAGTCTGGTAAATTGAAAATGTAATGTAGTGGCGGCAATGAAGACTGGAAAGAAAAGGTTATGTGTGTGTGTGTGTGTGTGTGTGTGTGCGCGCGTGTGCCAGTCCTCAGCTCACCATGGCCATGCTAACATTATATAACACAGTAAAAAGTTAGACATATTATGGGGTGCTAAGGGCACCAGTCAGCATGATACCTTATACAGTGCAGTGGAATAGCCTGTGATTGCCTGTTAGATAAGGGGATGCTAATGCGGTAAATGGTGCATATACAAGCCCTAATGCGGTGAATGGTGCATATACAAGCCTTAATGCGGTGAATGGTGCATATACAAGCCCTAATGCAGTTTCGGGTCTGATAGCATCTATAGAAGTTTTCATGTCCCTGTGTCACATGTTTGGTTTCCTTGTGTATCTCTGCTACAAGGAAACGTTTCATCTTTACATACGCTGTCCACTGGGTCCCTATAACCTCGTCAAAGGATTTTAATTCCACTGTATACAATGCGTTCAGCAGCCCCCTTTGCGGATGGCTCGACAAGTTCGAACTGTATGCTCATGATTGGAAGGTTGTCGGTTCGAGTCCCAAAGCTAACAGACTGATCTTGACATTGGGCATGTGAGCAAGGCCCTTAACCCCTGATTGATCTAGTAGCTGATCGTGATTTGAGAGCCCCAGCTGTGCTCTCATCTATGCGTATGTCTCACATTTTGTAGATTCATTTTGAAGGGGGGGGTGCAGTGTTTCTGGTCATTCTTCTGTCGTTTCACCTGGTCAGCTGGCATTCTCGCTGCATCTGCAGTCAGAGCTGGGGGTGCAGGCCTCACTCGCATGATATAGAATAATGGAAGGGCTATCTTTTTGAAATTCATTTTGAAATGTTCGTAAGTTCCTCTTGTTAGCATTCATGCTATGCGATTTCGGTTTGCCTTAAGCAGACTGAATCAAAAGGCTAAAACACCAAAAAGAGCATTTAAGATCAATCACAGGAAGGGTTATGAGTAACATTCTTTTTTATTCATACTCTTCACAACCTGTCGCAACATTTCATTGTCATCCCCTTTCTGCTGGGAATGAATTGTAGCATCCATAAGCTAATGGATAATACGATGGCTTCATTCATACTGACACATTGAATGGCTCCTAATTTTAGATTACACAGTATCTGTGCTCTTGTAAAATTTGTATCAATGCCTGATGTGGCCCCTGGAGATGTGTGAAATCACCTCGTCAACAGTTGCAAAGACTGATGCCAAGGCCAATAATTATATAAGGAGATGGCTGGGCTTGCCGAAATGTCACATGCATGCAGAAGTGTTTGGGAGGAACGCGTTGCTTAATTCTCCATGGGCTACAAAACAGGAGATAAACAGACTGGTGTCAGAGCTACAAGAATCAGCAGGCCAGTCTGTAGGGACTGTTGATACCCTAGTTGAAGAGGTTGGTACCTGGAAAAGAGGCAGTGGTTATCCAGGGTTTTGCTAGCTGAGATACAAAGAAATTGTCAGTAGAACTCAACTAGGAAGAGCTGGCCCTAAACAATCTGGAATTAACAGGACAGGTGGTGCCATGAGCAGGTCCAGCTTATGGTGCAATGAGCAGGATGGGAGGGGGCAGATGAAAAGATGAAGAGCTATTCGCAGGGGGCTGGGGGCGGATAGAGGGTGTCAGTTACCAAGTGCATGTGGCTTGCTGAGGTTTTGTGGGAACATCTGCTTAGCATCTAGTGAAGGACATTAGAGTATGAAGAGCTGATGCTGAAAAAGAAAGTGAAGAAGGTGGATTGGGCAAACCTTGAGGAGCGTGTCGTTTATCAAAGGCAGCAGCAGACTGGTGCTGCAGTTTGATGTCTGATGGTGTGAGGTCTCATCCCACCAGGTTGTCATGCATAGGCATGTTCCAGTTGAGGAAGTGAAGTTGGGGCGGATAGTGTCAAGAGAAGCAACCCAGCGAGATGGAGTTTGATGGAAGGTGCGACATGAAAGAGGGAACTATTGCTTTGATGAGGAAGAACCAAGATCAGCAGAAAGGAAGCATCGCATGTCCAGCTGCAGGATGTGGCAGGGACACCTGCACCACTACCAGGGGGTGACAGAGTGCTGAGGCATGGACGAGGACTGGCTATTGGCTGAGGACCTTGGAGGTGGGCGGAGTTACTGGTGGAGCCGGGGCAGTAGGTATGACCTTTACCAGTGCTTCCAATTTTTAAGGAATCGCTTGCACATTGACTTCATTTTTCTAAAGGTTGGATCTGGTTCCTACAGCAAATCACTGACTGCTTGGATGATACGTTGGTTTAGGAAGCACTGTAATGTCACACTTTCAGGGCTGAGGACTTGAACTGGGTCCCCCGTGTCCCTCTGGGCTTGAACTGTTCGGGCCCCCGTGTCCCTCTGGGCTTTCACAGGTTCCCTCTGGCTTCCCGAGTTTCCTCCCACAGTCAAAAAGTACGATATTTAGATAAAGTGATGACTAATAAAGCTGCTCAGAGTGCTTGCCTAAGGGTCTGAGATTCTTAGAATAGGATTTGGGTTTCACCGCATATCAGTACTGGGCATGCAGTTATATGTGATGGTTGACTTTACTATCTAATTTTTTCACCAGAAGTTCAAATGGTTACAAAAACCGCCAGTGGTGGCAGGTCTCACACGCACAGTAAACATTTTAGAAAACAAAGTTCATGTACAAACTGCTCGTCAGGCTCTTCAGGATCCTGTTTTTACGCAAAAATCATGCTCTGAACACAGCAACTGTAGGTAGTTTTTAGCGTATCAGCTTATTTGCTCGCTAAACACGAAACACTTGACGGTGCCCGATGCAGCGCATCTGTGTGGGGGCTTCCGCTTCGAAATTTACAAGGCAGCCGTTGGCTTCCAGGAAGTGACTGTGCATGAGAGATACAGCAGCGATAGCTAGCAGGCTGCGTGCTGAACTGATGTAGCGCTTAGGGTTAACATGCACCATTTCTGCACACTCCAGGGTAATGCTAACACTGTTTGGCTTGCTCTGAAAAGTCCCATTCAATAGAAGAGCACTAGGTGATGAAAGCAGACTGAAATCATTAAAGATGAGCCAAAGAATTGCACCCCAAGTCCAGAAATAGGTGAATCTTTCTTCCGAAATTGTAAATGGGGAAGTAGGTGTCATAGAAAAATTAATTCATCACTTGCTATTATAAAATGTAATGTATTCCATCTTTTAAGAGTCCCGCATTATATCAGAAAGGACATTTCATATTTTTAAGTGAGTGGGTAGCTGAGGACGTGATGGTACTTATCTTGTAGCTCATTCTATGAGCATAAAGATCGGCTTCATTAACGTTTCCTAATTAGGTTCTGTTTCGGCTGGCCGTCACCAGACGTTTCCTGTGGCAGGTCATTCTGTCTTCTCGGTTTGGTGACGGAGATGATTCAGCTGCATGCAGCTTCACATGGGAGACTTAAGCGAAAAGCCCCCACAGTCCGCCTGCTAGCGTAGCATTTATGTGAGCGTCATGGGAAAGAAATTGTTTATGTTGCCATGTGGCCAAACAAACAACAACAGAGGTGCTGGTGGCTGGTGGTATGTGTAGCTTCCAATATTTAATTTGGATTCATTCATCCTCCCAGTAAATAGATCTTTGTATTCCAATTATCCGACTGCCACCAGATCAAACTTTCTCCTGCGTTGCTACATCCATCCATCCATCCTATGACCTCTTACCTATTTAGTAAGGGGCAGGAGGGACCCTAGGGCCTATCTGAGGCAGCAAACCTCCAAGCCGGGACTCATAAGGCTGTGGAGTCCACTCCGGGGGGCAGGGCTGCCGCGGACGGGTCAACAAATGACCGCAAGATCAATGGATAAAACGACACCTTAAAATGAGAATTAGTAGTCATGAGTTTAAATGTAACCCCCATTTGGCCTTTGGTGTTTATAATATTTGTTTATAATCATGCTTGGGGGGTTTGGGCAACCAGTTGGCCTTTTTCTCCCTACTTAGGAGATTTTAGTTCCTCTCCTCTGTTTTTTTTCTGGGTTTCATTCTTTCTCTCTTCCCTTTTTCTTCTGCCATTTGGTTCTGACTTTAATGCAACAGAATTGCATGTGACCATTGTCTTGTGTGTGTATGTGAGTACTGAAGGAAAAGTGACGTATTGTTATTGTTGACACACCACAGCAAACAATAATGAAATGTGTCCCCTGGATTGAACCCATATATGACATAGCAGTGAACAGCTATTATTTATCACCTGTGAAATAGTGGTTGGGGGTGTTAACTTTGCTTAAGGCACATTACTGGTCATGGATTTGAACCAGCAACCTTCCAATCACAAACATGCTTCTTAACCATTAGGTCACCACAAACCCACTATGCCCCCTTACATGTGGACATACTTAGCTGTCCACTTTCTATACCCTCTTGTCCGATGCAGGCTTGTCTGGGTCTGGAGCCTATCCTGGAAGCTGTAGGCACAAAGCAGGGAACAACTCAGAATGGGGCACTAACCTATTGCAGAGCAAGCACAAGCACAAGCACAAGCAGGCACACTTCAACTGGACTGTGGGAGGAAAGCAGGGGACACCCAGTGGCCACAGGGGGGAACATGCAGACTGACAGAGCCAGCGGGGGCCTCACAGCCCTGTCCCAGAGGGGCGTGGCCACAGTGCCATCCACTATACCGCCTTGCCTCCTCCCGATCTACCCCGGTATGAGTGACACAGGTGATCGTCTAGGGCGGCATTTGATTAGGGGACACAAAAGACTGAGTGAAAAAATCAGAACAAATTACCTAGGGCTGCATTTTGTGATATTGTGGCTTTTTATACTAATTTAAATATTTTGCTACTTATCTTGTGAAACAGATGCCAGCTAACTAGTTAGCAGCCAGATACTCTGGGCTACTGAAATGTCATCACTGCATCAAAATATCATACTTGACTGTCTAAGCATTTTCTTTAATTACTTGTCCTATTTTGGGTTTTGTGTGTGTGTGTGGGGGGGGGCGAGGTCCTGATGCAGGGGTGCAAACCCATCACAGGGCACACTCACTCACACACTGTTCACACCTATGGGCAATTAACCTTAGCATGTTTTTGGACTGGGGGGACCTCACAGCGTCACTAGGAGAATATGCCATGGCCGTCCCAGCGGTGGGGGCGACAGCGCCAACTACTGAACCCCAGTGCTGCCCATACTTGGCATAATTCTATAATACATCTTGATGTTTGTGGAAGGCAACCATTTGGCGAGTCGGGGAGATTTAATGCGTATAAGAGAAGTTGGGCCTTTTATTTGCCCAGTCAAATGTGCTGCCCTATTTATATGAATGGGGCTCTGTTCCCTGCATTAAAATATCCCCTTAATGATAATTATATAGGCTTCAGTGGAAGCTCAGAGTAACCCTGCTGGCATGCAGAAATGACATCTAACCCTTTCACTCTTTGGGATTACAAGAGAGGAAGCTGTTAAAAGAGGAACCCCACACTACCCTACACTGCACCACACTGCACCGTAATATGTCTGTCTGAATGCATCTTCATCATCCTCAATCATTTAGAATCAAAATAATAGTCAATTTCTATTTTGGGAATATACATTATGTATTATTAAGTATGTCAAATTAAGAATGATAATGGGATTGGTGATGCCTTTTTCGTAAAATGATCAGCAATGTTTTTTCTCTGGTAAAAAAAAAAGCACTGATAATTTGCTTTGGTGAAAGTTAATACATTGTATTCAAAGAAGAATATAATGACGTAAATTCAAAGTACTGGCAACAGGGTGCTTCGTAATGTTTATAGCGTGATAGGAAATGTTTCCTTTCAAACCACAAATCGCAGGTCGGGTTGACAATGTAGCGTTAGGTCATTTCATCGCACCCCAGGTCTTCCCCTCGAAGCCGTCGGTGCAAAGATGAGCGCACGCCTCTGTCGACGTCATCCGCCCACTTCCTGTCCGCTTCAGCGCTGTGGGATTTGCCGGGTGACGTAATACTACCGGGGTCCGGCTGCAGCTAGGGGGCGCAGGAGAGCAAGGAAAGGGATTGTGACACTCAGACTGAACACTTAGCCAATGGAAATTTAAGGGATTCTGCAGTATCTGGGCCTCATTGGTCCAGATGGCCAATGTAGTGCAGCAGGGATCAAAGCTGGCTCATTTTCACTGTACGGCTCAACTTGTCTTAACCTCTGCGCCACTGGGGAGGCATAAATTAAAGTCTGAATATACTGAAATATTTATGTGTGATATGGCACGTCGCAGCCAGTCATGTTTGGCTACCTACGTACTACATGAGTGCGGTCCGGTCTGGGACTTGTGACTGTAGTTAGTGTTCCGGAAGCGTTGCACTGGGGATAAGTTGGCCGACAGTGACCAGAGAAACCCAGCCAAGGACTTCAGACAATCTGCCTTTGGATCGTTCTCATCAAAATGCAAATGTCTTTTGAACTGTAGTGATGAATGTTATGCGTTCTACTAAGATTCACTTGAGTATTTTATATAAATATATAAAAGACACACACACACACACACACACACACACACCCTGCGATACTGACCGGGATATGTGGTTAGATAATGGTTGCGGATAAATATAGACATACACTGAATATGTGTACCGAATGCATGATTTTCTGATGTATAATTCAATAAATGCTATGATTCAGACCTGACAGATGATTATTTATGAGAAATATACACCTACCTGACTGAGCAGACTTACCAAACACTCCATTTTGTCTGTTTTATCTAGTCTTTTAATGAGATGTCAGATCGCGTCACTAAGCCGTTCTGTCTGACTTGCCTTTAATTTCTTGTTTTGTCTCTGTGAAGTAAAATAACTTCTGAAGACTCGCAAATTGAACATCTATCCCAACCCCTCCAAACAAGGTTAGTTTTATTTTATTTACAATTAGTTTTACAATGATGAATTCCTCTGTATCGTGTAATTAAATGCTTAGTCCCTCCCCATGTAGCCCTGTAGACTGACAGCAGAGGGAAGCTGGACTGGATCCGCGCGGGGATGGACTGTCCTATTCTTGGACACCCTAAAATATGAGGTGTAAGACAAATGACAGCTTGCTTAAAATAGGCCCATAGAAGTCCCTCCGTTCATCAATATAAAGTGCCAATACTGATGGATTGCATTGTCTGAGTGACCCTTTTTGCAGTCAGTATACAGGCAAATCTGGATTTACACAGCAGTCTATATCTCCAATCTAAATATATAGATAATATATTTTGTGCTCAAAAACAGTCTCTTTCCATCCCTTATACTCTTATAATGCTTATGATTGTTTACCTCTTGGCTAAATACGCTCATAAATGCAATGTTTTGGCCCATTGAACTGCAACAATTAATATGCACAGCCTGTTTAAACAGAAAAAGCTGGGATTTGCTGTAGACACGTTCAGGCGATGCTTTAATTGATTTCACACAGATGAAATGCGATTTCCCTTCAAGGTGAATGAGAGAAAACAATGCATATGTTACTGGGTAGAAAAAGAAAAACATTTTCTATGCAGTATTGCAAATTTCTGTACTTTCGATGCTCTTCTGCAGATAGTAAAATGATTAGTGCAATATCTTTGAGCTACCTCAAAGACACTACATTTGAGCAAGATCAATTCATGCATAGGACAGTTGGATCGGATATCTTTAATTATGACCAAAGGCGTTGCCAAATTTTATTGACTGACAGATATTTTTTTAATTTGCTACAATGACCACAACTATCTGTGCACAATACGGAACGAAAAAGAAATCCCTGATCGACAGCTGAAGTTTCTTTCTCCCGCTCATGAAGTTACCCATGTAGAAATCCACACCGTCTCCTGCTCAACATCCCCCTCTAGTGACATTGATCACTTTGACATCTCCTCCGCCCGCTCCGCTGATCAATACCGCTTTATGCACCGGGTGCCGTCCGTGACAGAGTGCGATGAACCGTACTGTGCCGAAGCGACACAACGCCGTCTTCGGCAAGTGCGGGAATGACATCGCAGCAGGTGACTGGAGAAGCCCAAGTGTTCATCATGAAGAGGCACTTCCCTGCTACACTCACACCTTTCGTCTCTTGACTTCTTTCCTGCTGTCTCCCTGGTTCTCTTTCATGTGAAATTTGAATAAACCCGTAAAATGGCACAAGCGTTCCTGTCGCTGATCTCTCCCGTGAGACCCCTGTATTTTAAAATTGCCCTCAGTAAATTTACATTACCATGTTTGTTTTTTTCTGTTATATTCAAGCTCGTCAATTTTGCAGCTACTGTGTGTGTGTGTGTGTGTGTGTGCGTGTGAGACAGAAAGTCAGTTTAAACAATATCCATGCCACTTCTGTTTCTTTAAACATTTATCTCCAAAATATTTTCATAAGCGTTATTTATGGAATATTTATGTGGAGAAATAAGTGTGAGCAAACAGGACAGTGATGGGAAAATCAATTTTAAGGACGCTAAAAGCCTATTTAGGTTCCAACTGTCAGTCTCTGGTCAGGAGATGGCTTGCCAGACTAGAACATCTGGAGAATCCAATCAATATTATCATAACTAGTCCGACTGTATTCCGGATGAACTCCAAAGCATTTTTATCACTATATTTTATAATGAGCCAATCTAGATATCTAGATTAGCACATGGTTAGTACTGGAAAAGGGCAGGGGTGGAGATGTAGGACAATGTAAAATATAATTGAACCAGAAGAGGCGGTCTACTGTCCTTTAATATCTCTGTATGACGTTCAGTGGTACATAATCTTTAATAAAGATAAGCAGAGATAAATCCAGTCCAAGGGTATTTCCATCAGCGAAGAATAACCCAAATTAACCAGCCTGTAACTCAGATGCTGACCAGGAAATTGCAGTGGAAGACGGAGGCACCCTGAACTGTATGGAGAATCATCACTCACAGAATGCCAGAGAAGGTTAAGGTTACCTGTATTTCATTTTTGCACCCGATTATGGACGGCTATCGCACAAATCTTTGGTTTTGTCCCATGTTATTTTTCAAATATAGGCAGCTTGTAATGATTGTGAAAACCTGTGGTAAGTTATGGATTATTCGAATACCAAAGGGAAAGGCAAAAGGAGTTTATATCTGCTTAAATTAGGTCATTATCTGAATCAGTCATAATTCCTGACAAAATTAATCAGAAAAATGAATTTCATCAATCTTTAAAGAAATTGTATTGTCATATAGAAATCTATTGTATTCTGTGTATTGTAACATTATCAAATGTCAGTTATTCTTCTGTTAAAACTGCCAGCTCTCCTGAGTTCCTTTCTTTGATTATATTTGAATATCTGTATGAGAGATCTCTTGATATGTCACTTGGCATGTGAATCCCCCCATTAATTTGGTTGGTTTTTGGCGCGTTTCTGCCTTGTTTTTTTCTCCTTCTCTCCTTTTCTTTTGTACAGTGCAGATGGGAAGTGTCCGCGGTCAATAAGTTTGTTAACTGTATTGCCTTGGGTTAAACTGCAGGCTAACTAATCCACCTGTCTGCTCTAATCGGCGCCCTGCTGAGATCGTCTCCGGGTTTAATTAAATTAATCTCCACCACGAACATTTCTGCCTGTTTTTACATGGTCCTTCGAGCGGGATAGATGACCAAAGCAGCAGTAAGGATGTCCAGCCAAGGTAGACGTGATTCCCGAGCTAACGTGCAACCCGCAGACCACATTATCTAACGGATTATGTTATAAGCTATCCGGGAAAACAAACACCCAGGGTACGCTGCCATTCTGAGCAGGAGAAGAACCGCCGGCGTAGCGGATAGAACATCCTTCGCTCCGGAGCTGCAGGAGCATAGCGTCGATCTTCCCAGATCTAATGAAGAAACCGACGATAGCGTATCTTTGCGGAATACTGAAGCATGCTCGAAGAGCATCGAGCGACAACGAAGGCGTGTCAAACGGGATATTGCGGAAGCCCTGCACGTATCCCGCGTTGCTGTCATGACAAATCATGATTGGGACAAACAGCAACACCGAGCTTGAACTGCCCCAGCTGTTAGCCTACAAGCCGCCGCCGCCGCTCGCCCGCTCCGGCCATGAGTCTACGGGCCGCCGCCGATCTTTCAGCCGCAAGCCTAGGGGCCCCCGCCGATCATTCACCCGCGAGTTTACGGACCGCCGCTCGCCCGCTGACCCTCATATCCAAAATGGTGACCATTATTTTAGTCATGGGAAAATACCATCTACATAGGAATAAATGGAATAACAGCAAGCCGAACATAAACTATTTAAAAAATTAAATTAAACAATATAAAACATCTCTAAAAGTGCTATTGAAAAATAACCAGTCTATAAACGAGCTGTATGAAACAATGTCTGAGTCTCTTGCTCTTCGAGTTACAGTACAGCGTATCAATCATTTGTGAAGCATTATGGTAAGATGTCAACCCCTTTAAATTTTGCTTTTTTAATCATTAGTTTACTTTGTTGTAATTGTTGCTCGCTCGCCCGTTTGACCGCTCCAGCCGTACAGGCCGCCGCCGATCCTCCTGTCGCGAGCCTACAGGCCGGTGCCGCGTGCCCGCCATCTGCTACAGCTTGGGAATCAAGCAGTATATCGCCATTGCTTTTTGTGGCAGCTACCCTCATGGTAGCAATATCTCGTACAGTCAGTCATACCCCATGAGTGACTCACTACAACAGCTATTCCAATCATAGCTTTCAGGAATCTCTATATCGTGGACCTATACCTAGAATCCCTGATTTTGTGAATGAAGACCCTCGGGAGTTTCCAAGGTTGATAGTTGCCCATGATAATTTACTGACAGCAGATGCGACCGAGTGGTTTAAGTTCCAGATATTAGTTGATCACCTTAAGTTTGAAGAAGCCTTACTCATAGCTGACTCCTACAGTAACAGCCAATACCCATACAGCGACACGATGAGAGCTCTCATTGAGCTGTGTGGACAGCCACACCAACTTGCTTGGATAACGACGCGTAACCGATGTCGGAGATGTGGCCGCAACCATCCAGATGTTCAGTGTAGCTTCAAGGGTAAGTGCAGAAGGTGTGAGCGAAAACACCTTGAGGTCTTGCATGAGGTTAATACTCATGGTGAAGGTAAGGCGAATAGTGACAATGCCACCGTGCTGGAGCATACCTATCCCAGTACCTCCACAGTTGAAACACTTTATGTAGATAGGTGTACAGACAGTAAGAAGGTATTATTAAAGATATGTCGGGTTGTGTTACGCCATGGAGAGAATACCTTAGACGGGTATGTGCTCTTGGATGACGGCTGCATGAAGCTGCTCAGAAGAAAGGCCTCCAGAGAAACCCAGAGGACCTGACGCTTCGGACGGTACGGCAGGACCTGTGCACTGTTAGAGGAGCATCGGCGTGCTTGTCGGTGTCACCTGCGAGCTGTTCCGGCTGGACCTTCCATATACACAGCGCTTTCACTGCCAAAGAGCCATGTCTCGCTCCACGTGCTTTCCCAGTGGTAGGTCTTCAGAGAAAGTATAGACACCTGAAAGACCTCCCCCTCGCTCCAGTTAAGGACGCGTACCCACTTCTGCTTATTGGATCAGATTGTGCATATCTGATAACCCCAGTGAGGTTAGGGCCCCATGTGGACCAGCAGCTATAAAGACCCACCTAGGTTGGACCCTACAGGGACCATCACACTTGGTGACCACCAGTCTCAACGCGACTCAGTGTCCCCTGACACATGCTACCTCTCCAGACTCTGAATTATTCAGCCATGTAGAGGGTCTATGGTAATCGGACATCTTACCCGACCGAAACGAGAAGCTTGTCACTCGGTCTAAACAGGATACGGAAGCACTTAAGAAACTCGAAGACTGTAGAGTTAGAGTTCCAGTCGAAGGCGTTGCGCGCTATGCTTAAATGCCATAAATACCTTTCTGTAGTCAAAAAAAGATTGATAATTACATTGACTTTAAATAAATATCAATTCCAAAAATTCACAAAGAAGTATCTACAGGGACTCTAATGCTACATTATTTCAGGCTCAATTTGGTAATATAATAGGAACTAAAATTGTACGTGGATTAACTTTGTAACAATTAATGTACCACCGTGGAATGAGTTATTATAGCTAGCGACAAATTGCTCATGTTTTGCCAATTTTTTTTTTACTGATGGGGTATTACTATCCTGAATTTTATGAGAAACATTTGTCTGTAATCCACTTTATGTATTTTAAGTAGAAACAAAATGGTGTGTTATGTATGAACCAGCTAAATACAAGCCAAGGTTTTTCAGGTGTAATTAAATAAAGAAATTGTATTGTAAATAATAAGCCTACTCTTAAAACTCCTCGTTAAATGATTTGTTCCACAAATCAAAAACTTTAAAATCTGGTAGTGCACATTATTCAGTTCATTAGTCATTTGCAAATGTACCATGATAAACACCAACATAAATATTTCATAAGGATAATCAAGGAGAAAGCAATTATTTTTTCGGTGATAAAACTTTTAAGCAATTTAAACAACTACTAACGGGCCACATGGAGGCTGAAGTCAGGGCAGATGCTCCCGTCTGATCATGGATTCAAAAACGGATCAACCACATCTCTGTCCGTTGGGTCTGTTTTCATATCCCAATATGTTCATTCGTTTGAAAAATACTACCGCACTGCATTCACGTCTCCATTCACTGCGATTAAATATAGGACACGATCCAAAAGTCCATGATATTTTAATGGGAATTGGTTAGAATGAAGATTGTCTTCAGACAGTAGCCAGTGACAGTCTATTATGACAGCCTATTGTGAAGACCCAGAACAATCCTGGAAATGGCTGTATATTAGGCTAATTAAATAAATGTAGTCATATTATTGAACAGGGGGGTGGCATGGTGGTGCAGTGGTTAGCACTGTTATCTCACACCTCTGGGACCTGGGTTTGAGTCCCCGCCTGGGTTCCATGTGTGTGGAGTTTGCATGTTCTCCCTGTGCCGTCATGGGGTTTCCTCCGGGTACTCCGGTTTCCCCCCACAGTCCAAAGACATGCTGAGGCTGATTGGAGTTGCTAAATTGCCTGTGTGTGTGCATGGAGTGTGAGTGTGCCCTGCGATGGGCTGGCCCCCCGTCCAGGGTTGCTCCCTGCCTCGTGCCCATTGCTTCCGGGATAGGCTCCGGACCCCCCGCGACCCAGTAGGATGAGCAGGTATAGAAAATGGATGGATGGATTATTGAACAGAAGCCCTTGGTTTAATTTTATGTTTGGCTTAAGAAAATGATGGGAGTGTTGAGTAGAGAAAAGGGTGCAGATTATGGAGGTATTTTTACAAGTTGAAAGGCATGTATTAAATCTGAGGTTTATATATACAGACAGTAGAGACCATCTCCTTGGCGATTACCCTTCCATCCCATAAAATATTGGTGTTTATGATCTAGCACAGTGTTTTCCAACCCGGTCTATAAAAATTTAATTGTCCATATTTTTGCTCCCTCACCAAGGAGCAAAAACATGAACCATTTGGAGGTCCCCAAGAACCAGGCTTGGCGAACACTGGTCTAGAGTAAGCACAACTCAGCCAGTGTTAGAGTAACATATCCTACATTAAGTTTTTGGACTTACCCTCGTAATGCACACAAGTCTGGGCTGAAGGTTTGAAAAGGACTCTTCTGTTTTACCTATTCTGTTATTAATTGTGCTGGATTCTCATAAGCCAGCCGCAGCAGCATGTATTTGTGGTGCGGCCCAGCTCCCCCGAATGGTGTCTACGGAGCACTGCTCTGTTGAATTCTAGCCCCATTCTGTTAGCCAGTTCATTAGCAGGTGTGCCTTGCAAAGTCGAAATTCATTCACGTTTAAATCCATCCAAATTCAACTACCCTCAAATGTTGAAATGGAAATTGATTGGAATGTGTCCCAGAGATGGTTCTGTCCTGATGGTTCTGTCCAGATACCTGAATGCCCCAGGCTTGGCTTGGTAAAATGGGCCTTTCTCAAATCTGTAGGTAGTAAATATTTGCTTTCAGGTCATTTTTTGATTTGTTTGCTCTTCATCATAGTGAAGCTTAATATTCTACTCAGTGTTTCGCTTTATGGTTCTTGCCAAAATGGGGGTGTTTATTCCTTTTTTCCCCACTGCATTTGAACCTTTAGTCAGAAATAATACAAGCATTTCAGGTTGCGGTCACAAACACTAAAGCATTCTAAGTCTAAATTAGGTTATTTCCTGTCAGTTGTATTGATCGCTACTAGTTCTGCAGTACGACTGGATCTTATGTATGTCAGGATGTATATCTTCAAGACAGATTTACACACAACACACTAAATTCACCTTCAGCTTTATACATTACTGTTGTTGACTAAATTTGTATAAGTTAGAAGCTACAAACTTGCAGACTAAATTGTGCTTGACAGCCGAATTAAATCACCTTTCCATTGTCCCATGAGCGAAGCTGATTGTGAGTTACTTCATCCCCCCTCTCGTGTCCTGGTCTAAAGTGAAATGACATTGTTTTCCGCAGCAATTTCAGCGAGACCAACCAGAGATTACAGTTTGTGACGGAACTGAAATTTCAATGGGTTTCGTCTGTTCCTCCGTAGACCATGAAATACTCTGAAATGTGTAACCTGTGGCTGGTGTGGGCGGGGCCTTGTGCGAGGTGAGGTGGTATGCAAATGAAATGCCATACTGAACTGAAGCAAATACTGATTGTCCTGTATGATGTGCAAAACTCGTTTGTGACTACGACTGTGTATAATGTGCTATAAACCTTTGCCTCACTAGGATTATTGCTTTTAAAATGACAAAATGCAGTGTCTGACTGCATTTTTTTTAACTTATAACAGGGTCATTCTGTTATATACCTTATATATTAAATGTCTGTTATATACCTTATATATTAAATGTCTGTTATATACCTTATATATGAAAAAAAGTTCCCCTCCCCTTTGACAGCCTTTGGAACTGAAGCAATTGGTCGGGGGGGGGGGGGGGGGGGGGTTTTAAAC
>JABFEB020000043.1:7612146-7624396 GCA_019775895.2 Stomatorhinus ivindoensis
GTGTGTCTTAAGCTATGGTGTATCTTAAAGAGGGTCACATTAGTGTGTTTTAAAAAGTTTTACTAATAACTCCTGCCTTAAAATGTCAGGCTTTACAGTTGCTTTTCATTTTAAAGGGCTGCAGGTATTCTGATGCCAGACTTTATTTTTAGTATGGAATCTACACCCAGGCATAAAATGTCAGACTCTGGAGGCGTTGGCGAAATAGCAGTGAGCCGTCCAGAACGTGGCCTGAATTCGTAGGCTTGTGAACTTCGCCTTCAAACGAGCATTAGCTATGCAAGGTAATGAAAGGAATAGCTTGTCCGAGCGTCGCCTCACCGCCCTGACGGTTATTGCCGAGAATCCGCTCGTGCTGCACGTACACGGAACCAAGCGATGTGGGTCACTCGGACAGATGCTCTCCCAGCAGCCGTGACGAGATGCCCCCCCCGCCCGCCAGTCTTGCTCTCCTTGAGGTCTCTATTCAGCTGACTGCCATCTCCCTCCTTGCAGTAGCCTCAGATCTACTCGAGCGTGATCGGTGACTTGGAACCCATGTTCAGTCTGCCCCGGCGCTCGCCTCAGGCAGCCGGGACTCGCCAGGAGAGAGGATCTGCCAATTCCTGCCCCTGTTTCATGCTTCCCGACCTCCTCCAGGGCTGCAGTTGCAGGGGTGGATTTGGGGACGATGGCATCAGAACTGCCAGCCCATTCCAGAGAAACTTCCACTACCTCCTTCTGACTTTCTGCATTTGATCTTCCAAAAAGGTTAAAAAAAGGTCGATACCTCACACCCGTAAAACATTATCATTTAAAACTATCCTTCAAATTAAAGGCTATCATTACGCGTTTTGTCCCCACTCGTATAAATATTTAATCTAATATTTAGTAGCTGAATGTTGACTGTTTTGTCAAGAATGACAACTGACATACACATATAGAAAATATCACCAAGAGGCAGTTTAATACATTTTCTCCATTTTTGCTCAGAATACTGCGCTGATGTGGGTACATTTCTTTATTTTTATTTTTTTTACACTGTGCAGTGATTTGTCAAAGGCAGAGGCTCCTAGGGATTTGAAATGCAGTAGAAAGGCTGTTCCTTTGTCAAAATTGTAAATAAGCCCTTTGCTTTAAAGGAGCAGAGCAGAAAAATAAACATCTGGGTCCGTTCCACTGCTTGCTGCCAGTGCTTGTTATGTTTGTGTAGCGGCACTCTGAAAACGCAGTGCGTGTGATGGGCTCTGCTCGGCTGACGATGTGAAAGTGGCCTATTCGGTGCTGCACTGGGTTACGATGGGAATGTATGGTGGCACCACGGTGACGACAGCAGGATGGTCTGAAGCCTGAACCCCACTCTGTGTTTAGGGTTTACATCTACTAACCCACGCTTACGAATGTCCGTCTGCTCCATCTGAAAGGGTACAAATAGGGGAATTTGTGTCTCCAAATTGCCCTCAGTCTCTTCTCCACAATGGACTGTCATTATTTCCAAAGTGCTCCCCTGACCCAAACTCAATCTCCCTGAGACTCCCTACAGAATAACTGGCTGGTAGATGATAGAGCTCCTGACTTTTAAATATTGCCTAGCAAACCCTGTTTATTAAAGGAAGAACGCAAATTCTGACCCATATCTCACTGTTGAGCCATAACCGCTGTTTCAGCGCTTTAGCAGTCACAATACTAAATGACCTGGTTATCAATTCTGTTTTTCCAAATGTTCCAAATAAATCCATAGAGCCCATCCTCTAAAATTCTTCTCTCTTCCTAAAAAAAAGCAATATTATTATTAAGAAATGATACATGTCATTCCTGTCTTGGGATTTACTAGAACAATGGTGAGTTAATTTGTAAACTTATAAGCAGATTTATGCAAGAGTTATTAATTTCTTAAATGAAATGAATAAAAGCCGTATTCTCTTAACACACTATCTCTACGCACTACGTTGTGTTCTCACCAAAGTCAACAGTCATTTACTTTCATGGTGTATCTTTATCGGGCTATGAATGTTTCTGCAATCGACGCCTTCTTTTGATGCCCGAGTTTCAGAACAAAGGGACCCTTTATGTTATGTAACACTGTCAGTCCTAATTACAGAGAATGCCTCCCAAATGATAATTGGTTCCAGTAATTATCCAGCCTCGGTAATGACAATAGAGAGTATTAAAAGTACTGAAAAATGGCATCACTATAAAGGTAAGACTGGATATTGATTGGATAATGACATTACTCAGTAGATAATTACTACTCCAAATTCTGATCAATTGCCTTATCCTTTTGCCAGATATGATGTTGAATCTATGATGAGGCTTAACTGGGTTGACAGTCAGTGGTAAAGGGCAAATTTGTCATGTTATTAAACGTTACAGTTCACCTTAGCAACGGGCGATTACTTAAAGGAGTCCAGAGACGGGGCCTCTTTCCACCATCATCTGCGGTAGCAGTCTAATGGTTGAATATGAAAGCACTTTCAAAGGCAGATCCTCTCCGCCGACGCGTTCTCCTTGTGAGTGTGTGAGCATCTAATGTGCGCTGTGTGCGAGTGTCCGTGTTGTGGAAGCGAGGCGATATCAAAAATTCTCTGTGAGGCAGCTCCAGTTGAGATGTATCCCTAGATAAAATTACGAATTATGTTTCTTTGAACGAGTGTTCAGCTATGTTGTAAATTGTTGGCCTGTTAAGAAGGCTTTGGTTCCGCATTCAGTAATGAATGACTACAACTAGCAATTAGAGGAATATGCATGCAGTAAGATTCATCGGAGAATGTCAGTGGGTTACAGACAGAACCAGCAGCTGTCTTTCTGGTGGCGGCTGTGGGATATTGGTAGTTAACCGAGGACCAGTGTTGCAGCTTTTAAATCTGAGGGAAGGAGATTAATCCCTAGTGGAGATTAAGTTAAGCCTGCAAAGCGGAGAGATCTTGGAAATCACACAAGCTAACAAAAATGCCTCAAAAGTATCTGATCAGCGATGCCACCAGAACTTTGATCACAAGTGGTAAGGAGGCCATGAGGTTTGGGTCGAGGCGTTTCGCCGGTGCGGTAAATGGGGCTTCCAGCTGCGCAGGCGTGCGATTCTTAGGGAACACCATGGTTCCCCTTCAATGCCCACAAGCAACAATCACCCCCCCCCCCCCAAAAAAAAAACAATGGCACCATCCCTGTTTCATTACAGTGAACACTTCAGTTTTGCTTCATCCCCCCCAGTTTTCCTTTTTCCACCCTGTTGTGCAGTTACAGCCAAATGCCACACCCCCCCACCCCACCTGGTTGTTACTGAACTCAAGATTTCAGAAGTTTATTTGACTATCACAGTGTGAGCAAGCAAACCCGTCCAAAACCCAAAGTAAAAAAAGCCCTTGAACCATCAGAGTTTCAAGGCGGCTTATCTCAGCCCCCCACCTCCATCCCACCTCAGTGGATTCCTGCAGCCAGGTGCTGTCCCTTCAGGGCCACTCCGAGCCAAAGGTGTGCGGCGGATTTTCACCCGGACACCTCCCAGCGGCCCCCAGGTGTAATGATCCCCAAACCCCAGCATGCACCAAACCCCCCCCCCCCCCACCCAGTGGCTGCACAGGTGCTGCCGAAGACATCGCGCCCCATGAATCCGCCTTCATTATTATTTTTGCATCTTGAGGTCACTGTGTTAACGTGAATCTCACCGCAAATCAATGAAAGCAGACGGAATGCGTCTCACTACACATTTCATGCAGGTTCTGTAATACAGACATATTTTCAGTATTATGTTGTACCTGCAGACCAGCTAAATAGTAGCTGTATATATGCTGACAAAATTTTTAAAAACCTGTTCCCCCCATTTCTCATTAAACTGTTGCAAGCTTAATTGTTATATATTCAGCTGTTGGTCACATGTTTGTGTAGGATATTAATTAAAAACCTGCTGTTCTCTTGCCTGTATTTTTACAGAATTGACAGCAAAGAATAATAATGTTAATAATAAAATTGATTACTTGTACATTACATTTTTGTAAGACTAGAGTGCTGGTACTGAGGTTGGGGTTTGGGTTGGGTCCTACTTGCAACATCAAGCCGAACGGCAACATCGCTAAGCCAGTGATGCCAGTAAGCGTCACCGGAAAGGCCACTTGTTTCTGCTCGATCACAAACACGTTTGACTAGCTGTGGCCGGTGGGGTTACTAGGGAAGGTGTTTGCCGCAATAAAAAGCCTAATTGTGACAACATACCATTAACGTTCTGATTCTAGCGGGTAAGAAGAGATGCTTAGAAGATCAGTGACAAATCTAAATGAAAGGGTGCGCCCACAAACTCTTAAATAATTTATGGTTCCTGCGATTCAGAAGTTATATTCCGAAACATGACTCACACTTATGCATGGAAAGTATTGCGTGGCTTATTAATACGGACTAATTTATCACCCCATAACCACTTTGGAATTTCACAAGTGGCTTGTTCATTCCAACCAGTGCATAGGGGTGTGGAAACTGATGTAATGTGTTCGTCCCAATGGACTTTGTGATGTCCCAAAGACATAATTACAAATGAACCAAGATGACAGGCTTGTAGAAATGGGCATTGTGCTGTGGAAGATCATTGTTGGGGCATAGAGCAGGCCAATGTACTGTGTTACAAAAGCACTAAAGGTCTCCGACAAGCGTGTTCCTTGAATAGCTAATAAAGTGGAATATCTCCTGATTATGATTCTTACTCTAGCAGTCTACAGAGAAACTAATTGAATCTGTAGGGCGCCTGATTTATACTGTCTTTTTCATTTTAATACATTATTGTTGGAGTTGACCTTTGCAGGAAATAGACTTTAGGAAGAGTTAGCCATATACAGTTGTGTTGGAACTGTTCGGGCACCCGCCCCCCCCCCCCCCCCTTACTCAGAGTAAAAGTCAACAGAAGTGGTTCAGTAATAATCACTCAAACTTTGCAAATGTTAATGCAGTTACTGTTGCATTCAGAAAGTGAATATTGAATGTGTGGAAGTTTGAGTGTCTTGAGTGTTTCTTAGGATATAGTAACACCTCATTTGGCTGCCAAAAATGTCTTGCTGGCTTTCAGATTATGGTCTAACTGACGTCCACTTGAGTCCATTTGTCCTTCCTCCTAAAAGTATATCCCATGACCCCCAGCTGCCAGGCAGCCCCACTGGATAACATAAGCGCCTCGACTTTACCATTAATACTGATTCTTATCTTCAGATACTACGTCCGCATTTCCTTTACCTCCTGTGGTAGTGTCGGGGCTGTACTGGTTTCCATGGAACTCCAGTACCTCACAAGCTCTTATTTTGCGTACTTTACACAATGACCTTTTTAATGGGGTTGTTGAAATAGCTTAATTGTTGGGTAAAGATTGCTGTGCAAACCAGTGAACAACAATTCTGCTTTCATCTGCACCCTTCGCAAAGTCTTCAGCTCTTTTTCTTTCTGACAGATCCATCAGTTTTTGCTTGACTGTTCTATTTAACTTTAAATTCTTCACAGAGCTTCTGACAGTTGTAATTGCCTGCTGGAAGCATATAGGGACTTTTAAAATGCGTACAGCCTTGCCCTATTTTGTTAAAGTCAATTATCCATATCTTTAAGTTCTCAGACAGCTGCTTAGAGGAACTCATGGTTCTTCAAACCATAATGAAAAACACACCCTGAAATGGTTGAGTCCGTTCTTAAAACTACAGTGAAACACCTACTTCTGATTATACAAAGTATATATATATATATATATATATATATATATAAAATAATAATTTTTATTTTCTTAGCTTGTACGAAATTACATTGAGGCTGAAATATTATTATCCTGACCAAATAAACAATAATAACGCATTAGTTTGTGGAAAATTGCCCTCTTTATCTTTCTATCATGTTAATGTGATAATTTATCAAAACATTCTCCCAAATTCTTGCTTATGGCGAATGTTCTGTGGCAGTGAAATTAGATCTATATTTTCTGGATTCATTTGATTTTGGGCGGGGGGATGGGGGGGAGTTTACAAAATATGTAAAAATGTTGCAGTTCTGTGAGGGAAATATTGTAATTTATTGCACAGATGTTGTCTAAATGATACATGTTCATGGCTAAATGTAGCACAGACTTGAATGCATGTCCTGTAGTTCTAATTTGCATAATTGATTTTGAATTCAGAACCGTTTCCATTTCTGTGTATGGATGCATAAGTATTGCAATATTAATACAGAAAATGTCTGTATTAATGTCATCCAAAGCTGCTCATTGATGATCATCAACCTTTGTGGCTTTTCTATTGTTGACTCAGACTGCACATTTATGACAAATTAAGGGTTGAGGTATGTACTGCTTCCACATGCCAAGCGTTCCCGGATTAGGTTTCCACCTAGCAAAGTGTCTGGCTGTAATGCTTCTCCTGGTTCTTCTGCGTTTCTTCCCTCGTGAGAGTCCCAGCCCTGGCGTTTGTAAACGTGAATTTTGAATTTCAACAAACCTACTGATTATTAGCTTCACAAAACAGCCATTATCACACTTTATTTTTCAAATTGTTTTTTTTTTTTTACTGTCTTAATGGCTTAACTTTCAGCAAGTTATTTTGCCAACTTTGGTATTAGCAACAGGAAAAAATGCCATTTAGAAAATTGCCAAATGCTCAAAATCCATCCATTCCATTAGCGGTTAAATTTTACAGATCAAGGAGATGTTCTTCCACTCTAATGCATTCGAGGCTCATTTTATTTTACAACCTCTTCAAAAAATAATTCTTAAAATTTAAAAATGCCATATAGATTTTGTGTTAAACTTACAAATACCCATTGCTATAAATTAGTAGTAAAAATTGCCTGCAAAACATAATGTTGTAGATGAATTAATTGGGAAGGGTAAACTGATTGAGTGGTTGTTCAATTAATGTATCTGCAGTGTTTGACAACCTCTTTGCGCTTTAAAGTATGTTGTTGGTTGTGGAGCGGACTGATCCAAATGACTAACGACATAATGAATTGTCCCAATTTTGTCACAAACAGGACTGTTAGATTGTCACAGTTCCATTCGGCTGAAGCGAAGACATTGATTTTTTTTTTTTTTAACGCAAAGCAGTATTCATTTAATATTTCATAAGCCTCTGCTCTGGTGTCTCTGTAAAGTTGAGCATTTTTAATACGCAGCCTTTGTTGGGCTTGTTTTGAACATTCAGCATGAGCTTTGGAGTATCCCTTGAAGTAATTTAACCCCCCTGCTCCCCTCCCGCTGGTTCATGTCCGTCAGTCCTTTCATGTTTACTGGTGTAATCCATGTATCCTGTGGCCCCTTTTCCTGAGGATTCGGCGCGGGTTCGACGCAGGTGGGCTGCTCACGACTGGCATTGCCACGCCCTGCCCACAGCTCTGAAAACAGCCCCAGCCTTGCTGACGACAGCGAAAGAAGCGGGATGAGAGAATGGCAGCCTGGGAAGAGCCAGACGTCGAGCTTTTTGCTCACACTGCCAGCTTGGCCTCATTTTCCAGCCGCTACAGAGAGACTGCGTACCAGGCTCTCTGCACAGCCACACGTTTGTTTGGTTTATTCTGCGTACCAGGCTCTCTGCACAGCCACACGTTTGTTTGGTTTATTCTGCGTACCAGGCTCTGTCCACAGCCACACGTTTGTTTGGTTTATTCTGCGTACCAGGCTCTCTGCACAGCCACACGTTTGTTTGGTTTATTCTGCGTACCAGGCTCTCTGCACGGCCACACGTTTGTTTGGTTTTGACAGTTTATTTTTTGTATCCTGCTAGTTTGCAGCTATTCTTAACGCACGTCACCTGGTGGGTACTGTATGTGTGCAGCCGTCTATAACGAGAGGGTCACATGCTTCTTAGTCCTGACAGTGTGTCGTATTTACAGAGAGACTGGGGAGGGGGGGCATCCTTCAGCTTTCCCCCACGCTGCTACAGAATGTATAAGTACGTAGCTTGTTTAATGCTGGGCAGCTAAAGGATATCAATATGCCTTAGCTAATCATAAGGGAACGGTTTGATCATGCTGCCATTGACGTTCCAGGTGGAAAATTAAGAGTTAAGATTGTTGATTAGCATCACAAACTTTGCTTTTCATAGCTTTTTCTCCCCTCTTAGTCTAATCTGAGCTCTTTCCTACAAATTAGGTATCAGTGTAATTTAAATGTAAAGTGCAGTTACTTTGCAGGATATCTTTATATGATGCCTTTTGGATTAGGCAGTGCAGCTTGACCACACAAAGTGTTCTGCTAATTGTTTTGTAATCTTGCTATGAGGGTGTAACATGTCCTAAATGTCTGCTGTGGGGTTTAACTGTCCGCCCCACATCGCAGAAGCTTTAATTACTAAGAAGGGATCGGGGAACAAATGATTGAATGAAAAAACAAGCAAAGATACAACAGCGAGATGTTTCCTCCTGGTACCCAGAAGCATATCTGTATATGTCTTACTTTGACGTGTTTTTGGTGGGATGATTTTACTGAAAATTGATCATGCATCATTTTGTAAATTTATATATAGTAAATTTAACACCGGCTGGGGTATTAGGGGAGGGGGAGGGAGCGGCAGCACTGTGGGAAGCAGGTGCTGACCCAAATTAGCAGACCTGCATTTTATTTGCGCATCTTTAATTTTCATTGGCTGATCTTGATGTGTAGCAAAGATTGATGACTGTGATTTGTCCAACCAATTTTTCTTTGATGATTCAATTAATCTCAGTCACTCAGTTATTCTCAATTATTTAAATATTCTCCCATGGAACATAACATCATTTAAATCCACAACTGTACAAAAAAGCGCACACACACACCCATACATGCACACACACACATGCACACAATGGATTTAAACCAGTTACGTGCTTTTTAGTACACAGGTAATGGATTATTTAATATATATATTCTAACAGTGTTTCCCAACCTGGTCCTTGGGGCCCCCAGACAGTCCATGTTTTTGCTTCTTCCCAGTTCCTGGTAGAGCAAAAACATGGAATATTTTGGCGTTCCTGAGGACTGGATTGGGAAGCGCTGTTCTAGCTACTCATCCTTGTCAGAGTCACCTGTAGCGTAGGACACATGGAGAACATGCAAACTCCACACACACACACAAGGCAGGGGTGGGGTTCAAACCCCTAACTATGAATGTGTAAGGCGGTGCAGCTCGTGTGTGTGGTACATATGCTCATAACCGATACCGTCAGCCTTAAACCAAATCCTTAAAAGGATCCTATGGTGATCGACTGCTGTGAGACTCGATTAAAAAAGCTGAAGCAGCCTTTTCTTTGGAGCGAGATGATCGAATGGGAACACGGACAATAGGTTAGTGAACCGAAAGGTGCCACACAGCTTGCGCTCAAAAGGTTTATGCCCTAAGAGTAGGAGCCGAATGGATGGCGAGGGTGAAAAATAACGAGGGAAGACGTCATTGATGTTCTTTGTTGGGGACTAATTGACATTGAACCTGACATTTTAATATAAGTGCTTTTTGGAAAATGGAGGGAAAAGACGGTAGCTTTCGCGTCTTGGACCTGGATAAAAGCAGCCAGCTGAGAAAAAACTGAGCCCAAGCAGCTGCCCCCCCCCCCCCACCCCCACTTTTCTTTTTGCACATAATGAACCATTTTGACTGACACGTCTGACTCTGTACTGGGGCTCCTCGTGGCTCCAGAGGGTTTGCGGCAGCAGGCAAAGTGACATTGTCCCCTGCGGACATTAACCAAAAAAGGAACCCTGAAAGTTTTATTAAGAGTGTCAGTGTGTCCTCTGCATTGCCCTCTACTCTGTGTCATCTCGCTAATCAGAGGATAACTTTGATCACCGATGAAGTTGGGTCGCTTTTCTCAGGATTTGGATTATTTAAGAAAAGGGACTAGTCAACAGCAGAACGGGGCATGTAAGGTGATTTTTAAAACTAGGGAAAGGCGTATTTTTATAATAGATTCCTATTCAGTTTTTTTTCCAATTTCTTGACACAACAGTGACCACAGCTCATCGTAAGGTGATGATACACCGGGCAACTTCATGAGCAATGTTGCCAGGCAACTGCCAAGCAGGCGAGACAAAGGGCAAGTCATCTGGACCTGGAGGATCGCAAAAGGTCGCCCACTGCTGCTCAAAGATTTTAAAATAGAAACTTGTCTAATATCAATATGAAGCTGCCTGAGCAACGCTTGTCCAGCAAAACTGCGAAGCAGCAATTGCGCAAAGATTTGCTCTGTGTTTCATCAAGATTGCTGTAGCGCAGCAACATGGTTTGTCGCTAAACGATGGCCCTAACTTCACCCACCCTTCCTTCCAATCACATTTGCGTCTTCCCTTCCTCACCAATCTGAATGCCTTTGTTTTTTTCTGTCAGCCAGTTACATAGAACATGACATGAATAGTTTACATTTATACATTTACCAGACGCTTTTGTCCAAAGTGACACACAAGGCAAGTAACCCAGTATTACAAATACACATTCTGTCAAGGAGTCAACTACGCATACTGTAAGTGCAGCTAGGCTGAGCTTCCAATGAATAACCAGCTAGAAATGTCAGCAGTATTGGACCAGGAGTCACACAGCAATTTCGAACAGAACCAGAACCCAATAAGACTAATGAAGAACCAGATGTGAAACATGAAAACATTGACGGAACATAATAGCATTAGGCTAGTAGAATGTGCAGAACAAATGGGCCTAGTTCCCTGATTCCTGCACATGTTCCCTCTTCACAAATTGATTTCTTACTTATTTTCAGACCCCATACCTTTCTGCTATGGCACCTATGGAAGCTCATATGTCCTTTCCCAATCAGTTCTGAGTGCTGCACTTATGTGAAACGTGATCCCTTGCTCATGTGCCCAACCTACAATCTGTGTTTCTCAAAATGTGCACTTGACTGTATTTGTGTTCTTATGTTTCTGTTTCACGTCAATTCCAGAACTAAGAACAGAACCAAAAAGGACAGTAAACACCCCTGGATGTCGTTCTTGCCCCACCCCAAATATCAAGGATACATCAGTTGCATCCTCGCCAAACAAGAACTATCCCATGATGCATTGTGTCCCAAGTTCTTGGTATTGAAACACGCCTCACGCCTCACTTCCTGTGCTGTGTCTGAGTACTTGCTTGGCCAGCAGAAAGTGTGATGATTAAGGACATTGATCTATACACTGAGTATCTTCTGTTCAGGTCCTGGAGCTGTTGCCGTCTGCTGTATCGCTAAGAGGAAATTGGTCCAGTTGCCATGCAACTTAATATCACCATTTATATTTTTGAGACAATTCCTTTAATTTTATTTGTTGCAATAATGCCGGTCATTAACTATACGTGAAACATAAGACTCCAGCTGTTCTGAATGTTACCTTGGAATACATCTCAGCATCTTCATGTTTCACCTATTTTTAATGCAATGCGTGGAATGACCAAGAAAAAACGCTCAGATTAATGCACATGCGGCCGAGAAGACTAAGTAGGACACTCATTGGGACCATTTACTGGGACCATATTCTTAGTTATCAATGGAAATATGTACATATGGATGTATGAGAGAATGGTTAGTTCCGGGAAGATCTGAGCAGCGTGTCCTGCATCGTGGCTCCCGTAAATCTCGGCCATAACTGTGATACCACTGCAGCGTCTCCCAGACTAGCTGGCCTGCAGATCCTCAGCAGGGTGATGTTTCACTCTGACCATGCGTCCTCCGCCTCTTTCTTTCCCCGTTTCCTTACTAACATGCAAGGCTCCCGTGTTCAGTCGCCCCACCCTTAGTAAGGGGTCGTGACACGACTGCCGCCATCATTTATTAAGAAAATGAGCAGGACGATCCTGCGTGGACCCTCTGAATGCACCGGCTACCTCTCCCAGTCCCCTGTGGTGCTTTACTCATACATTCTGTGGTTCAGTGGGGAATTAATGCAACTCACTGCTCTTGAAACCTACTCTATCATTTTTAATTTCCTATAAAACACATTCCAAAACACACACACTTGAGCAGAGGAACCAAAGTGGACAAACAGCATAGCTATAAGCACGGATATGGCGGACATCATGTGATTCCAGGTTTAAGTGCACTTTCGTTCCCCTAAAGCAGCTATAAAAATGAACGCTGCACAGGCGACCGTAGGGCACGTCAGCACAGCGCCACACTCCTTTGTGCCACGTGTCCAGTTGGCGCCATCGAATGCCAATGTCTGCCAACGCCAGTCCCAACCAGATCGGTGCCAGTCTAGCGATTCGGTTTGCCTCGGGTTCTGTGGCGCTGCCTTCTCCATGCCTCCCTGCTCAATCGTGACAAGGCTTTACTGGCATGTACAGTCTGAAACACTCCTCCTGGG
>JABFEB020000043.1:7636337-7649231 GCA_019775895.2 Stomatorhinus ivindoensis
CACACACACACACACACACACACACACACACACACACTAGGGTGAAGTTCGAACCTGCAACGTTCACCATCTGAGTCACCCAGTTGAAAAAGGAAACTGCAAGTCCATAATGCTTTGTGGTTGTTTAAAATTCTTGCTGCATGCATTTTTATCTTAAATGGATGGTAACACATCTACCGGGAGGGGGTGAGGCCGGTGCTATTGTGGTTAAGGACATGAACTCAACATGAAGGTTGTTGGCTTTAGTCCCTGATGAGGCCCCATAGCAGCACCCTAGAGAAAGACAGCAGTGTTTCTAGGTATATTTTTGTATTTTGCTTTTAGGAAATAATCTTATTCCACAGGCAAAAATAATAATGAATCTATTCTCAGATATACAATGTTAAACTGATGGGTCCAGGTAATAGTTTGGTTGATTTTTATGTTTTTTTTTTTTTTTTGTAATTCCGCTTTTGTATGTACAGTAGTATGACAACCTTAATAACTACATCTTAAATAGGAAACAAAACCATATATCCTTTCCATTCTAAGCTTATATATTGTCTCTCATTTATTGTCATTTAAAAATGTGATTATTTTTTGCCATGTATGTAATTACTCCTTTGTTATATAGTGCCTTATATTTTATGTATTTATGCTGTATATATTTAAAGCTCCTTTACCCTTCCTTGAAACATTAAAAGTCAGGTGAAGACCTATAATTATTTAACAACCTTGAAATCATTCTGCAATTAGGAAGCACAGCACTAAACCCCCCCCCCCCCCACCCCCCCACAACTCCTATCCTGGAAAAGAAATCCTGAACCCCCCACCCCCCGAGACACCTTGTGAAAATTAATTATTTTATGTCTGTAAATAGATCAAAATTAATTTACAGTTGGGTCCCTCTGAAACCCTATCCTGACGTCTCCCGGAGAGGTTCAGTGACGTTAATCAAGGAAATCAGACCAAACCAGCCGATAGTGTAAAATAGCTCTTTTGGTGTACCTGCTCTTTTGTCTGTGTTGGCTAACGGGACGAATGCATTCTTCCTATTAAAGGATGAGTTTGAATACATTAACACTTGCACTCAATTAGAGAAGAAAAAATAATCTTTTAACGTCGTCAATTAAGGCACTGGGGGGGGGACGGGGGTGGGAGTCACAGGACCCTTGCAAGGTTGCTAGGGATGCGGAGTGCCGTGTCTGTGGGAAGTGCTTCTTTGTTTAACGTGGCTTTACATCCTCTAATTAAAGGGCCCCGACTTCAGCCCCGACGGAATCTCAAGGTGGCAGGAAGGTAAAGAAACAGGCCACCTTCAAGGCTCTCAAGGTCCAACTCCTTTAAGAAAAGTGCGGCGATCGCACTTCTGCAGATAAAGCCATGTCTATTGTTCACGTTCACTCTTTACGTTTTATGTTAATAATCAGTTTAAATACCATGTAGAACATTACTGATCTTTATAGGTATAGCATCAGTATTAACTTGAAAATATGTTAGATACAGTATTTCATTTACTGTAAACTGCATTTTATATAAGTGTATAATTTCAGTGTTAGAAATTCCTGCTGTGTTTATTCTGTCCATATTGAGAAATATAAATTTAACTCTTAAAAACAATTGTGACTATAACCAGATGCTCTGTACTAGAAAGAGTGTATCCTAACTTTGATCGCTGATCATTACTCAATCCCCATTAGATCTCATTATCCTCGAGTATTAATGAAAACTGTTTCCCAGCAGGAAATTATGATCCTGTTAGCACTGCATGGACAGGGGGGGGGAATCATCTTCCAACCATGCCTTAGGGTCTTCTGAAGGGAAAAAAAGCGGCTTTAGATCTCAGGAGAAGTGCAGTCCCGTAGAGTGCTCAGCAAGATCTTCGGCATGTCTCAGACTTAGCAGTGACAACCTCATTACGGCTTACCTGAAGATCTGAAACCTTCTGTGAGGCTCCATGCAAATGTCTGTGAATCATGTTATACAGCCATTCTCACGGTGTCACTGAGACAGGACAGTGCGTCAAATGTTAACTATAAAAGACCCACTGTACTCCCTCAAAAATTTTATAACTACCATACCACATTTACTTTGTTCTGCAGTACAGAACTATCACTACTGTTGCCCACAAACCTTCCACCAAAAATATCCCCACTACTCTCCTTATATGTATGAAAGACTTAAATGAGCTCGGGTTTGAGTGAAGTGCTCAAACGGTTGATAATGAACTTCTGTCCCAAAAGGCATCAGTAAATATAAGATAAAGGCCCGCGCTGTTCGGCGCTAATATTTACTTTGTGCTCAGATTACAGAATCATGTTGCCACGGCAACTGATCGCTGATGGAATTTTGCAAGAGATTGTCACCTAACTTTGCTTTGCCACCTAACTGACAGCTCAATCAACTACAAAGATGGACCATTGCCACAATAACTGAACACAAAGTTCACGTTCAGCAGAAAAAAACAACAATTTGGCATTTGGCTGAGTAAAAGCCCTGTTATTTCCCTGCAATTCTAAAATCTTGTTGATGCTGATATTATCAAATAAAGTTAATGTTCAGTTTTCAGTAATAGCAAGCTAACATGGAAAGAAAATACCAGTCCAAATATCGTTTTCCAATAAAAATACTCAGTGAGCTTCTGATTTGAAAAAATACATCCCTGAAAAAAAAGGCTCACTACTGTGAAAAGGCTCACTCTACAAAGCATGGGGCGCACCTGTGCTTTGACAACCCTCCCCCCTGCACCCCTGATCACCGTAAGATGGATGGATGGATGGATAGGATTGGATTGTGAATAGGCTGCATAAATATCATATAGACATTTATGTACAGTGTGTTATGTTAGTGTTGATATTCTCCAGATACTGTATGCAGCGGAGCTTTCTGCAGGCACATTAACTTAAACAGTTTCCAGATAAAATGAACACCATAATACACTATGGCATAATTAATGTTTCACTTCATTGTTTTTTTTGTGTGAAAGTGTGTGCTCACTGTATAAATGGAAGAGTTGGTTGTTCCATTATGAATATTGTATTGATTGAGAAAAGATTAAAAATTAATGACCCATAAGTTGCAGATTATAAAATCAATTTCAATTAATACCTATTTCAGCCACTGTTTCAGGCTAATTGTTCTCTTCATTTTTCATTGCTAATGAGACTTGTGTTTTGGGGGGGGGGGGGAGTGTGGTTTTAGAACTTTCTAGTGCAAGACGGCGTGTTGAATAGAGTCGTGATCAATTTTGCAGGAAGCGTCTTTGATGAACAGTGGGGGAGGTGAGTGATAAAGGAGACTGTTAGGGTCAAAACCTTATGTGGCATATACTATAGCATAATAGATATTACAATGAAATCATTACCCAAATTTAATCTAATCTCTGAAGCTGACACAGACCCCACAACGTCTGTAAACTTAAGGCTGTCGATTGGACAGGAGGGGGGAGGGACCCTGATTCTGTACCGTCAAGCTATTGCCCACTCAAAATCTCCAAGGGGGGGTGGCAGGAATTGCCGCATAAGTGTGTAAGAAAAACTTCCAGGCTGCTTCAGATGAAGGGCGAGGAAGAAAGCGAGGGGAAAACACAGGATTCGATGGACGGTGAAAGCGGCACGTTTCTCGAGTGCGTTGTCCACTTAAGCTGCATGTCCCCATCAGAGTTTTTTCACAGCGAATACTTTATTCCCCCAGGGCTCTTCTGCGTTGAATTGTTTATTTGATGCGTGTGTGGCATGAAATGCGGCCCAGTGACCTTCCAGTCTGTGTCACCCATTTAGCGGAGAAGAACTACTGCAAAATATTTTTTGACCAGCTGAGTTCCCTCTCCTAAGATTTGTAGCCCTATGAGACTTTAGCCAGTTTTATGGCTTTATACACTGTATCAGCTTCAGCTCCGTCCTACAGGTATTCAAAGATCATGATACTTAAGTAAAAATTGATGAACCAGACCAGAAAAGAAGAGGCTACAAACAAAATGTGTGAATAACGAAGAGGATTCTGCTGACGAGAGTGTGTTATTCAGTGTGTCTCTGGATTAAATGCTGTCAATCGATACTTACAGTGAGGGCCATTTTCCACAATTCCACACAATTTTCCTTGTGAGAAAAATACAATTGTTGATCATTTCTGGCTCTTTGTAGACCAAAAGTTGCTCCCAGTGTATCAGACAATTGCGTTCAGAAAGTAAAACCGACAGCTCATCTTTATCATGCTGAATAATTTATTATTTTTCGTTTTGTCCTGGATTAAAAATGCGCCTTTCCCAGTTCCCATATATCATACAGCGACGCTTTTTGTGCGTTAGGAGGGGCACGCGAATCGGAATCAGGCGGAGGGTTAAGTGGATTGTGATGTAAAGGCAAGATCGACGAGCCTCTCGCTCTGGGAGAAAATGGAACTATTCGGCTTCAGCTGGATGGAACAGAATGAAACTTTAATGTTTCCCCGCGACAGCCCACATCTCCATGCGCCTCAGCGTTTGTCTCTGTGATGGAAAAAAAAGAGTCAATAGGCTGACATAAGATTATGAAAGGAGGATATGAAAATGCTTACAAACGAATGTGTGTCTCTGTGCTGGGAGGCATTTTGGACATTTAATCTCTGCAGTAGCTCAGCCAAAGAGATGTAATGTAAAATGAAAAATCCCCGGGAAAATTTCACACCCTGTACCATGGAAAGTTCTCACTAGAGTGAACTTGAGCTATCCCACATTCATATTATATTGATTCGATCGGGGAGTGGATGTGAGGGGGGGGTGTGAACTAAATGAAACTAAAGTTTTTAAAAGAATTACTAAGACCTCACAATGACACTCCACCAGGGTGGTATCCCAGGAAGGAACGGGATCGACAAAATTCATGCTTAGCGAGCTTCCAGCGTAATAATGGCGGACAGGCGAATGTCAGATGCCGTTAAGTCCCGAGAGAGAGCGCGACATGCAGTGAGAGGTCTAATTAAAACAGAAAACCAAATGGAACAGAACACTCCGGGAGTTGCCATAATCTTTTTCTCTGTGATTGATGTCGACTCGTCCGGCCAATCGATCGGCATTCGCCCCCGGAGAATGCAAATGATCTGACGCTCTCCACGGGCCCCCGTCGGTGAGCTTGTCAGAGCCGCACGGGGGGAGCTTTTAATTACAGAGATCACAAGAGATAGATCTGGGTCCGTACTATTTTAAACCGTCACTGGGCTTGGCTAGCCTCCTTTCTCTGTGATATATGCTAAAAGTCCTTGAGTAAGGAAAATGAGCTTTGCACCATAGTGCACTGTCCCCGTGATGGACTGTAAATGGACGTTTTGTCATCGTCGTTCAGGTTTCCCACTGAACTGCGATGACCCGAAATTACTCGGCGGTTACAGAACATTATCTTTCATAGGCCACTGATGCCAGGAGCAACTTACGGGCATTAATTATAAATCCATTAAAATACCCGATTCGTCAGGAATGCCGTCGCGATCAAACAGCATCCCATTCTTTCCCCCCCCCACCCCCCGTTTTTTTTTGGCCGCTTGCCAGGTGGCAGCAGTTCCTTGAGGATTCACTACGACACAAACGCCGTCTGCGTGTCGTGGTCTTGGGACCGCATGTTGAATTTTGATACGGTAGTTATATATCCAAGTCTTTTGGGTATATAAGTGAATATCCGCTTCCAATCAGAAATGGCAGATTGTGTTTCTTCCTTTTAACTACTTAAGCCATTGAAAATGTTTGATGCCCTTCCGTATATTTCTGTGTTTTAAAATTCATGTGTCCCTTTGCACTTGTGTTATACAATAAAAAACATTCACGTTACAAGGTCCATTAGCCAAGGAGGTGCTGGCATGACTGAATAGCCAGTAATGTGTGTGAGTGTGTCCTTGGGCGGCCTGGCACCCCCCCCCCCCACACCCCACACTTGCTGGGATCAGCTCCAGGCCACCGTGACCCTGTACTGGACACATGGTTATAGAGGAATGGGGGAGAGACGTGTATCCCTTACTCGTGTCCACCATTCAGACACGCCCTGAGCTTTGGTAGTACGCGGGGGCGCAGTCACAGGGAATGAGCGAGCAGTTAAGCCCTGGAAAAGCCAACAGGACCGGGGGCATCTCTCTGCGCTTGGCCTGGCGCCCGAAAGCGGAGCTGTGTTTTCATTAACGATGCATTATCTTCCACGAACAAGCTGTCAGTCTGCTGTAAATTTACGTATTTAATTAACAGCAGGAGTCAAAAATGACAAATGTTCCACCTTGCTTAGCAGTCTCACGGATTACAGTCGTGCCCCCCGCCCCCCGCCCCCCCGCCCCCTCTCGGAAGTGCTCACGGCGCAGACGGAGCGCCAAATAGATTCAGTCCTTGATCTCTACAGGTTTCAAGTTCCAGTCTCTGTCCGCCGTTTTGAGTGTCTGCTCATTTCCAGGCTGCGGTAGATGTGCTAACAGGATAATAAAGCGGGTGGGGGGCCGGGCGGGGGGGTGGTAGTGTTGTTACCTCCCAAGTCAAAGCGTAGACTGACTGATCTGTGACTGGACCTTAAGTCTGTTCTGGTAATGGGGCAAATGTTAAGAGCTGTTTCGTAATTATTAATAGGATACATCAACACCTTATAACTTCTTTGTTGCCATGGAAACCACGAAAGACAAGAGTAACTTATTTATATTATTTCTAAAATAGGTTTGACTAGTAGAATCATTGTAGTAAATGGTGTTAAGAATTGATTTTTTAAATGTAATTTTGTGTCCCCTATATATGAAATAGCTTTGAAGCTTCTGGTTTATGTTTTAGTAACAAGTGCCTTGGCATTTTAAATGAACGAACTTCAGCCACAAGTGACATTATCAGATGGATCAAACAGACCCATCAAAGTCACTGGGTGTCTGTGTACATGCTGGTCACTGACAATATAAAGGAGAGACGGAGGCTGCATTTCATATGGTGGGTAGGGCATTAATACAGCTAGGGCGGGGGTGTCAAACTGCAGTCCTGGGGGGCCGGAGCCCTGCACATTTTTTGGTTTCCCCTCGTTTAACACACCTGATTCAACTCTTTCACTCTGCTATTTACAACACAGCTCGTTCAGCTGAATCATTTATGGTAGAATAGGAAAGAAATAAGCTGCACAGAGCTCCGACCCCCCCCAGGACTGGAATTTGAGGGTGCCATGTTCCTAATATTTGGTTTAAGAGTTTTTCAGGAGGATTGCACAGGCAGCTAATGGGGTAAAGTGTAGGTTTTGTTAGTTGAAAGCATTCATAACACAGGCGTTCAGCAGCTTGCCATGCGCAGACGGGGGTTAACTGGCAGCAAGAAAAAACCCCCGCTGAAGTTGAAGGAACTTCACAGTAAGCATTTTCAAGAGGAAATTGATTTTTTTGTTAGGGAGCGAAAGAAATACAACTCTGTTGGAAAAGACCCATGGAAGAGAGATCTTGGAGCAGCATGATTGAGTTAAACATCATGCAGCTCAGTCACCACTCAACAGCAAAGGCGCATTCTGATGGTGGGGGCAGGGGGGGGAAGCGCAAGACACAGAGCCATAACTTTGTTTAATGATTACAACCGGGGAAAAATAAATATGGTGAAATAAGAAATTAAAAAATCAAAATAAAGTGGTGTAGCGTGAATAAAGGCAGGCCTAGCTGGGAAAGCATGGATTCTACATAACAGGCCTTGGGCGCTGCTGGGATCCGGCGCGGCGGCGGCGGCACTGCGGGGTATGCTAACCCTGACGCCATTGCTCTTAGCGCCTTTAGAAGCTCATACGCTTTCCTTCAATCGCCTGTGATGATTCCGCCTCTGGCTTTAATTCACCTTCCCACTATACGTTCCGTGTGATTCCTGTGTCGGGGAGGCATGTATTACAAATGCGGCCTTCAAACAAGGGCGTGGCACCACTGTGACTGATTTGCACAGAACCTCTGGGCCCCGAAGCTTCCAGTCGTACGAGGTTTGTTTAGTAAGCGATTCTTAACGGTTCTCTGTTGGCAGGGAGGTGGCACCATGTCTGGGGAGGGAACGTCACGGCCCGTTCCACCCCACAAGAGCAAATACTATTATATACACATACGTACCATACATACACTAGTATATTCATACATATACATATATACACTACTTATATACAGTCAAGGGCATGGAAACCCTGGCACATTTAGGGACCCTTGAATACGTAAAATTGGGTATTTTTTCAGGGGGACCAGAATTTTTAAGCATGCCCCTGTAAGTAGCAAGACTGCTTCAGTCAATGTGTTGTTGTATTGACATGTAAAATGAGCAGAGCAAGTAGCGTTTACGCAAGTCCAGAGGAGATGTCAGGTCCGGAAAGTACCAACCAGCTGAGCATAAAGAGTCAGTCAGAGACTCAGCTGGTTGGTTGAAACTAAATCTTGGTCTGGATTTGTACTCTCTGGACCTGAAATTTCCGCCTCTGCATAAGGGTATATATTTTGTATAAAAGATGTAGTGATGAACTGCCCCACATTCTTTATAAGCGCCTTGGGGTGACTCTTGTTGCGAAAGGGGCTATATTAATTTGAATTGAAATTACGTTACCCTATATATCTTACATTATTTATACCTTAAGAGCGCCCTCTACAGGTTCTTTAAGAGACAACTTTTCAAAAATGATCAATATCAAAAAAGACTGAGAATTTACGCATCTAAAAATTCTCACGATTAGCTTATTTTCATTCAGATTGCCCGATATTGTGAAGTCGATGTGATACCACAGGCTTACCCACAGTACTTTTGCCTGTTGAGTGCCGTTTTTATTGTTGAGAGATTAAAGTCGTAATAAACTGTTCCATAAATAATTCTGCAAAGCGTCGCATCAGCAGATTAATGTGTGTGTGTGTCTGTGTGTGTCTGTGTGTGTGTCCATGCATTGCTGATGTCGTAAGGGGACAGGCCTGAGAGCTAAATTCTTTGCCGTCCCCACAAGTGTGCTGCGACCGCGGTTTGCTTTCCTTTGAGCAGCTTTTGCTTGGTGAGCATAAACACATTCTGTTAATTATTTGTCAATAAGCGACACTTCAAAGACAAACAGCTTGCATACGCTCGCATTGATGAGGACTCAGCGAGAGATTAATTCCTTGCCAATAGCTTGTGAGGTGGGCGTCTGTAGCCGGTTTCCCCCCCCACCGCCCGAGACACACCTCTCCTCATCCTCACCCTCCCTTTCTGCTCCGCTTGCTTCCAGAACTGAGGTGTGCATTTTGTCATGAGAAGAAAGCCGCTCTGCTTTCATAGGCCGAGCTTAAAAGGCGCTAATAAGGATGACAGATGTCCCTTGAACAGAGATATTTATTTTGTGCCATCACAAGTGGGTAAGAAACATAGTGCTATAATAATGTCTTTAAAAAGGCAACAGATGTTCCACCTCTACCCTTTTACCTGGACCCGACGCACTCTGTGCCCCTCACACCTTCCACTACATGCTCTGTTCTGTGCATTGTGGGTAATTGGCTGCATGGCATGATGGGAAAGGGGTCGTGTTCAATGCCCATCTGACGTCCAAATTCATGACAATATTTTATGGATTTTTAGATTTGCACCGGCAAAGAATGCATAAAGATGCAATTCAGCTTGTATGGTAAAATAGAATGGGGAGGGGGGGGGGCAGATTGCTCTTTTTGCAACAAAGGTGAAACAAATACTCTATTTTATATATGTATGGCATTTCATGACTGATTTAGCTGAGCATGTTTATCCTCGGGTGTGTCTCTACACACACATGCAGGCGTGTCAATATCGAATACAGAATCGGCAGCAAAAGGAAATGTCATTACAATAACTCCCATCATTCTTTTTTGATCAATATATTTCTGCGGGAGATTCTGTTTGATGAATTGTAGGGTTACTTTTCTGTTATTCCCCGCATCACATTAAAGCTTCATGGAATTCTCATTTCATCGCGTGAGCCTGTGTGGGTGGTTGGGTCTTATTTAAGTTATATGAAGTCATTTCCATGCACACCGACGATCGTGATCCTTATTTAAGAAGGCATTGAAGTAGCATTGTGCTGGTCTCCTTCTACTGGTTTATGGCTTCCCAGAGCTCCCAGTGCCTCATGGGAGTACAAAAGAGCGCGGCTGACTTCTGATCCCATCTCCAGGTCTCTCTTTCTCCCCCCCCCCCCAACAAACATACTGACCTCCATGTCCTCCCCCGGCTGGTGAGCCCCTCTCTGCCACAGGAATGTTGCCTCTCCGCGTCCCCCTTCATCGCCCCCCTGGCCACGCCGTCGCCTCCTAATCGGCCTTGTTTCTACATCCTGCCATTCCTTGGAGGACCACGCCTCTCCCGCCCAGCCTCCGCGTCCCCCTTCATCACCCCCCTCAGCCACGCCGTCACCTCCTAATCGGCCTTGCCGACCTCCACATCTGTATTTATTTCTTTGTTTTGTTTGGTCTTTTATTGACTTTCATCACCACCCCACCTTTTATCTCCATGACTGGACCCCCCTCAAGCCTAACAGGAACTCCCCCCCCCCCCCATATGCCCACTCCGATGATTTAATCTGAGGAAATGTATTCATAGTTGTAGAGCTTTTTGTGAAGGTTATCACCCCTGCAGTGTGACTCCTCCCTCCTTCGTCTTACTGAATCTCGGTGGGGGAGGTTGGTGACGCGGGTGGCCCCCGCCCGCTCGAGTAATGTCACCTTCTCCCGCCAAGCGGTGATCATTACAATAGATTTATTTTATCAGGCTGATGGAAAAAAAACACCAAATGGATTTTACTTGAAAAAAATAATGCTTATCATGGTAAGATGGGGGTCGCTATGTGAAACGAGGGCCTTATGCAAGATACCTGCATCACTTTATATGTTTCACGCTCTGCCACCCAAACAGAACGCTCCTCTCGAAGGGCATCCAAGAGAAGGTGTGTTGATGCTACCTGGTAATCTGTTAGATTCTGATTGCATCCAGTTAACTATGTAGGTTTTATATCCAACACTGCATTTTATCCTTTATGACCAAAGTGCTAAATACAAATTTCTCCACATTTTCTGTTGTTCTTGCCATATCAAATTACACTTGGTGTAAATATTCACCCGGTCCATTACTGAGCATAGTGCTGTGGATTTTATTTCTCCACTGCGTTTTGTTCTTTCTAATAATCCACACTGTGGTTGGTACTGAGGCAGTAGATACTGTGTGTTTTACTGAAAGTCACAGAAGGTTGTGGAATCGATCCGGTCCCGTTAAACGCAATCCGGACTCACATACTTGGGAATCCAACAACTGAGGTCCAAAAAGCCAGAACCAGCACCACTCACTCCACAGTGTAGCACAGGGTAGGGTGCAGTCCAAGGCCCGACCCAGGAAGATACCCCGTTGGCTGTTGTGCAGGTGCTAGTTGGAAGCAGAAGATGGGAAGGAATTGGATAGTGTGCTCTCTGGGTCACGCATCTCAGGATAATCAAAAGTCAATAACACAGAACCTGTGCTGGATCTGGGTAATTGTGCATGACTGTAGGAGTGAGCTGTGGAAATTGCTATGGGAATAGTGAAATAGTGAGCGGGAATAGTGAAACTGCCCTTCATAAAAGCATGTATTTATAAATATAGCATTTGGCAACTCGTGCTCAACTGGACTGTGTGAGAATTGGATGTAAGTAAGTGTGATGATCGCATACTGAGATACTTTTTATGTCGGAATATGACATTTAGCTGTGAATAAAGGCAATAGGACCAGTGAGGACTGGCTGCGCAATTTGCGATCGTGGAAATTTTACTTGTACAACAATATTCTGAGGGCAGCAGGAAAAATGATTGGTTCAGAGAAATGGCCAATCAAATCGTAAAAGAGGTGGATCCAAGCAACTAGAGGAGGCAGGACCCAGACATTTTATTGGTTTGGTTCCACCTCTAGTTGCTTGGACCAACCTCTAACCACATAATTTTTCCTTCCGTCTCCCATGAGCACACTTTACCAATCACAGTTGGATGTAAAGCATGAAGCAGTGATGCAGGAGGCCTACTCCTGCTGTGCAGTGCATAGCTGCAAGGTTGAGACCTCGGGGATGCACTGATAACTAGGCTGACATGCGACTTGGCAACTCAAAAAGTCATCACTGAGATCTATTTAAGGATTAGACCACAATTTAATTCCACAAGTGAAAGAGCCAGGTGCAGAAATAAGGACCCAGCAAATAAAGGAGTTACTCTAACGTTACACAGAAGGAGGAAAAGCAGCTTTATGGGAAAATTAAAGCTTTATGGGAAAATAAAATAGAGGTCAGGGTTGCGTGTATTTCAGCCCTTTGTAAGATAAGATGAACATTATTAATACCAGAGGAAATTTTGAAAAAAAATGCTCCGGGAATTTAAGTACAGTATATGATCATGATACTCTCTTCGCTATTCGTACAAGTACGAGTAGAAGTTTTTAGGAATGCCTTTGTTTTCACACGTCCCAGCTGGCTCTCCAATGAGACACACACAGCAGACGAGGGCACAAGGTCGGCCTTTCGTCTGGCACTCCCTCCCAGAGCAGCTCTCAGGGTTAAATGCCTTGATCAAGGGCAGTACAGCAGGAACACTCCTGGGATTTCAGCCATTAACCTTTGGATCCAGTCCCTAATTGCCATCTACAGTGACTACCAATCACTTGACCTTACATTTTTGGCAATAAAGGTGTTTGAGACCTAAGTAGACTTCTCCAGTGCACACTTACAATGCAGACATATTTGATATTAGTGCTTTAAATTGGGCACTTTATGAAGGCTCCAGGATGACTTTTAAAAACCCGCAATCCCCAAACTCTTGATGCCAAGCAGGGATTCATGGTTAGGAACACATACGCAGATGATGTCATAAACACTATGCCCTTTGGCAATAATATGGGGAAAGACACCAGATTATTCAAATGGGAATGAGGACAACTACTTATTGATTATTAAATACTACTACTACTACTACTACTACTA
>JABFEB020000043.1:7661739-7673723 GCA_019775895.2 Stomatorhinus ivindoensis
GGGGGGGGGGGGGGGGGGGGGGGGGTGGAACCAGGGGAGTCAAGCCACGGGGGCCGTGCATATTCAGACCAACGCAGGCGCTGCACACTGCACCCATGCTGATTGCCAGTCAGGTTTTGAGCAGCTACGTGACACAGGATGGAAAAGCTACATCAAGATCTGACATTCCCTCGGTTTCTGTGACGAGGCCTTAAATGTACTGTGCCGTTATCAAAATATTTATTTTATTTAAAACATTTTCCGCAGATGCGATGAGGAACAACTGTCATGGCCTTTACAGAATTACTGTATGAGGCATTTGCTGTCTGAGTACAACAACCAGGGACAAAGAGGTTATAAAACTGTCTGCCTGCATTAAATCTTGTGAATTGTGTCTGCTTTTGTATTTAAAAAAAATAGCGTGCAGTGCGGCTTCTCTATGAAATAACTGCTAAATGATGTGAAGGGCAGGGATGCTGTATCCGTCGGCGCGGCGCGACCCACATCACCGCAGTAACACTGTGGCTGTATGTACTGTCAGATCCAGAGACCAGGCCAGGGTCACTATGTGTGTATCTCCATAACGATCTCTATGCATTCTCATAAGGAGTAGGGTCAGCCATGTGTCTAGATGGAGCACATTATTATTATTATTATTATAGAGAGAGAGATAGATGCTTTATTAAAACCCAGTGGGATATTTCAACAATATTATATGAGATGTATTTCTAATAATAATAATACATTTTGCATAATCATGTCTGAGTTTCCCTCTGGGGATTAAAAAATATATATCTATCATCTATCTATAGTAATAATAATTATGATCCATAGAGTGGCTCTCATGAAAAGACTGCCAGCCAGCAGAGGTACAGTAGGACCCCATCGTCTCAGATATGATTCAAATGAGCTTGACTGCACACAGTGGTTCAGGGAAGGTTTGCCTGTTCCTCCAGTGTCACCCTGGTCTCTTCCTGCCACCTTAGTTCTCTCCCACAGTGCAAAAGCATGTAACCTGGTCTAGGATAAGCAGTTGGAAGATGGATGGATTAAAAATAATCTCTGCTGTATGTTAAACTGCCAGAATGTCTTTGGACGGTTTATAAAACGCTTCCCCTGCCTTTGTTCCTATGCTAGCAAATTTTTTTGCTGATGCACGTATGAACAGTAGCCATTATTCCCCTGTCAGAAGCTCGTCTACCTGGGTCCATTTTTTTCTCCACCAATATCCTGCAGCCGATTCATTCATTTTATTTTTTGCATCCTACTATCAGTTCTCTCCTCTCCTTTTCATTCTGCGTTTCAGTTCACAGACTTTAGCTTAAAATAGGAAAAAAGCAAAAATCTGTGGAAAAACCAACCTGTTAAAACAAGGGAGTCACTTGGGGGGGGGGAACTCCTAGATGTCTGCAGGTGAATCAGCTGGTGATCTTTCTAACTCCCAGGAGGAAACTGTCAAGTTGAAGTAGACCCTTCAATTCCATGATGTGTGTCCAAATAGCAGATGGCAGTTTTACTGCCGTCTCTTTTTTTGTTTCTTGCCCGAATGTAATCGGACGCTACAGAAAATAAATTACAGCTAACCTTTGTCGCTCTGTCACAGGTGCGCCGAGGGGAGCGGTTTGTCGCAATTGTAATTTGTGTGAATTTAATATGGACCCTGGTACACAGAGGTCGGGCTGAAGCGATCAAGATGTCAGCCACTGGAAATAGCCTTTGGATATGACAGGGGAAGGGGGGGGGGGGGAATTTGCGTATGCCAATGGTTGACTAAGCAAGCAGGACAGTTATGGCTTATTCACAGAGAAACATGAATATCACTTTCCGACTTTGTATTAACTTTTCAGGTTTGGGGGGCCGTTCACAGAGATGGCGGCAAATTACTGACGGTTCCAAAAATCTACCGGGTAGTACAGAACGTTCCCTTCACTTTTGACCATGTGAATTGATTGCATCTGCGAGATTTTGGCTTAGCTTTTAAATATCAGTATGGCACTTTGAGTAATACATGCTTTAAACTCCGATTCCCTGCTTCACGCCTTTCATGCTGCTTGCAAAGGGCATTTTAGAACATTTTTATAGTTTACATCATGTTTACTTCCATTGTTATTGAAACAACAGCGATCATAAGCAAAACTAGTTAGCTTGGCTGCTCACACGGGTAACTACTGTATGTCCTTGTTTCCTGGGTTTCTGGGAGCGGTTTAAGTAAAAAGCAAGCACAGTGCTTTCCTTTTCGCTGTTCTCATTACTGGTATTTCGCCACAACTCTTTGCTCGTGGACCAGTACCCTGTGACCTTGCTTGAAGCTCTGGCCTTCCATTGCTCCGGGATCACGTCTCTCAGGTTGTTGGATATTCTCCCACGTCTTGGCATTCACAGCGAGTCTGAGGATCAATCAGCCAAGTGTAGCTCCCTGCTGGTACAGGTGCAACGACGAACAGCTGTAGACAGACGGTAAAATGCCCCAGTACCATTCAGACCATCTGAAGGCTCCCATTTTGTGCATTTATTTGCAATTTAATCATAAAATCAATTGTGGTTCTAATTCCCAGTCATTGCTAACTAGCAGCAGCTCCTTTGTGAACTAGACCGGTAACTGAGGACACGACCTGCATGATGCAATGCAGCGTTCCTTAAAAAGGCAATATTCTCCTTCGCATTCCATTTTGTCGGAATTTGCCATTAGTTGTTTGTTTGCTTCTACAATGTCGGTGTGCAGCAAACTGGTGACAGGAGAGGCTGTAAGCAAAGGCTGTGTAAGGAGGGGGGGGGGTGTTAGAACAATTCCAAGGGCCCCTAAAAAAATGTGGAACATAATTGGATTGTTTGGGCTGGGAGGGGTTCCTAAACCTTTAGCAATGCCTGGGCTGTATGACTAGGAAGTCCCGAATGCATAGCGACATATTTCCTACAAACTTTGATAGGGGAAAAGGTTTAAAAGTGTAGTATGGGAACATTAGATTACCTTGTGGGCCAATCTAGTAGTTAATACTGGTTTGATGAAAATGCCAGCCGCTGTCCTGGAATCTTACCTACATACAGTCGTGGAGCATCTCCAGGTCAGCTGCCCAGTGCTTGGCAGCCTAGTGGCCTATAGCTAACCTTGGGCTGAGGCCTTGGGTCTGAGTCCTGTGTGGGAGAGCAGCACCGTCCTTCGTCAGTCACATGGTCTCACGCAGCGAGTGGACCAGTGCCTCGCCGGAGACGTGCCATTTCATATCATTATGGAATAATCATAAGCTTTTGCAGCAGAACTGGCCCGAGCAGCTCCTTGGATAGATGCCATGCTAGCACATCTTCATTAATTTAGAACCCAACGAAGGACGCTTTGTTACATTCCTTAACTGCATTGCCAGCCAATTACGTTTGCTTCATTCACAGATGGGCCAGTTTAGGTAGCATTAGCCTGCTTCTGTTTGTACTGCCCCTTGCTGTATACAAAATGAAATATTCAGATGGAAACTTGGCCCTTGAATTTCATTTTTCCATTAGTCCAACTAACAATGTTTTTTTCGAAGAAGGTTAACCGAACTTTACGATTAAATCCTGCATCACTGTCCTTGCTACGAAGCTCCTTCGCAACTGTCACTTTACCCCTCAAAGGTCATAGGTTAAAGGCTGTTCAACGTTAATCGTCTTAAAAGGATGTTCGAGCAATAATGTTACCATCCTGACATTGACAATACCTTTGTTAAAATGTAAAACATGAAAACAGTCCATTGATGTTACAGTAACAAAGATAAAACATCATATCCAAAAGTCAGCGTCTTCGCTTTGATCTTCAGACCTACAGTAATGAAATTCGTGTGCTGGACCATTTTTATCAGATAACTGTATCTGTGTTGAGATTCTGTAATACAGTGTTTCTCAACCAGGAGCTCGTGGACCCCTAGACAGTGCACGTGTGCTGAGAAGGAGAAAAAATGTGGACCGTCTGAGGTTCCCCAAGCACCAGGAGAAACATTGCTGTAATACACTCCAGTATTACTGGACTGAGTGCGAAAGATAACTGATGGATTGAATAAGGTAACCTGAGCGTCAAATCACAGTCTCTCTGGGGAATAAACAGATTGCCTTTTTAAGGAACAAGGAATCTGTATTTGAGTTACAGTAAGGTCCAAGTTTAAATACACAGACGCACCAGCATAATACTGAAAATTGATCCAAGACCCAAGTGAAATGTGAAAGAACTGCTTTCTTTGATAGGCAAAGACACTTTCCAAATGGTTCCTGCCAGCACCGGAATAATTAGCTGCATAAGGCCTCAGGCAAAAGTTGACAACGAAGGCAGTGAATGACCCCGCCCACTTTTTTCAATCAACACGCAAATCTGTCTGCAGAAACAGAGTGCATTAAATCAGCTGTGTTGTGCAACAAATGGGGGATTTATTGGATAATTCTGGGTAAAATATGGGTTAAAATACACTATATACTAGGCTTTCAAATCTACATTACATTTATGCATAACTATATCAAAGAATACTTACTTAGGGTGAATCGTGAACTGAATATGTTCTGCATAATGTTTTGTTAAAGATAAGCTCATCTACCCCCTTTGGAACATATCTAGGAGACCTTACCATCAATATGCAGTCTTAAACACTTTGTAGTTAGGGCAAGTTATGATCTTATCCATTCAGAATCAGGAGGAATTTCCTGTACCTGGCATTATTTAATTCTGGATGTAATGTATGCTGCCTGGACCCTGTAAGTGCTTATGGAAGATGGACGAATGGATATGAATTTCAGTTGATATGATGCAGCAGAACAGAGGCGCTGCTAAAGATTTTGGGCCCCATGAAATATGTTATTTGCCCCCCTACCCAGACCAATCCAATTATGTCCCAAATTTGTTATGGCCTCTGTCACTCTGGACCCTTGCAAACGTCCTTTACAGTGCCACTGTGGCAGAAATTATCTTATCAACGGTCATGGTAAAAACAATCCACTGAGCGGCTTACAGACAAGGTTTATTATAAACTGAATACCATAGAAACCAAAAGTGACGACCAGAGGTCAAAACAAATGCAACTCAGTAAAACAAGAACGAACCAGGGCTCAGTCTAAAACACAGGCAGGACACACCTACAATGAACACCTACAAGGAACACACTGAGCAACAGGGCAAGCACATAGGTACACTGGTAACGAGGAACAGGTGCGGGTAAACCAAAACATTAGGGCCCAAGAGTTACATGGGAAATACAAGGAAGATAGGATGTAACTACAAAACTGGACACAGGCAGGGCTGATCAGGAAGAAAGTCACTGAAAGTTAGGACTGATACTGCATAGATAAATATGAGGAACATAATGTGACATCATCAAGATGGTGTTGACTTAGCGGAGCCCACTAGCAGTTCCTGATGTGCTTTGGGATATTGTGATCAGTCCCCGTATGTGTTTTTGTTATAATATTTGTGTTGTACTCCTGATTTTCATGGTTGCCCTTGCCTGTGTCGTGTGTGAATCCTCTCCAATCCACGCGTGTCTCTAGCCACTTTGTAAATCCACTTTGTCTTACCATCCAGCACAAGACCTTCCCACGTGTTCCTCTTATGGGATGGATGGAGTGGTAGTAATTGTGTTCCGTCCTTATAAGGACAACCAATAAAAGAGCTCCCATTTAAGCAAAAGCTGCCTTGCCTCTGCTTACTGCTGTGACGTCTGGCTCTGCTGGTCATTACAACAATTAGCGTCGGGGTAACAAATGGCAAAATGTCCAACCTGTGATGACAGGAGGGCTTTGTTGCTCAGCCGCACACTCAGGTCATTCAGCCACACAGCAGGCCGGGGAACAGGGAAACACACTAGGTACAGAGAAAGGGGCTAACACCTGGGAATCCCTGAAGAAAGAAGGGGGTGGTCAGTGACATCTGCTGGGACAAGGCAGGGATCCTGACATCAGCAATTCATGGAGCAACAAAAAAAATTTCTTTGCTGGTGACTGCGGTGTGGTGAAGTTCTATATCGTTCCATGGTTAATATATTTCACTGACTTTGAAGAATGCATGCAAGTCATGTATCTCAGCATGTCCCAAAGCATGCAGCCCCTCCCCGAAAGAGACACCGGTGCATGTTTTTGCAAAGACAGCCCTTTGTATTCTGCAGTATCAAGGTGATCACCGCACACCCTTTAGGAATCCTTGGAAGAGTCTGTCAGATGTGCTGTCTAAACAGGAAAAAAAATGCATGAAGAAAGTGTTGCGAGGCTAACAGCTCAGTATACACAAGGGTCCCGTGCCCCGACGCACCGTTTGAATAGAGAAAAGGACGTGTATATTCAGCCAAATGAAATGCAAGTGCCCTGTTAATGATTATTTGAGTCTCTGTGGAGGTCTCTTCTTAAACAGCATGCCGCGCAGGATGCTGATGCTGTTTCAATATGAATTACAACTCTGAGCAGCACTCCAGTCTGTAATGTCACACAATATGGAGAGAGAGGTCCTCAGGCAGCCTAATGTATACTAATTCTGCCTCTTCCTGGGAAATGTATATCTTAGAAAGGCTGCTGTTCCAGCTTATTGAGAATTTGAACTGAGGAGTGCAAGTCATACACTGCGTCTTAAAATAGCACTGAATTCTTCATACGATTCCGATAACGAATGCACATTAGGCAGTGATTCGCACGAGCGCACTCGCCGCTGATAGTGTGAATGATTTTCCAGAGACCTTCAAGCAAACATCATCAGTCGATGTCATGAAAATGGGCAAAAGTTCAGTTTGGCGTTTATTTTTCATAGATGCTGGAAATAAAATGATTTGCAATAACTATAACTAAAGACTTCCACTTAAAATGATAATGATAAAGCTAATTTAATATCAACACAAGCAAAGAGGAGAACCTGTGCGTTAAAATATTCTACATAGAAACGTATTTATTTTCTTTATGACTCCCAGATATACGTTTTTCATGACCCCGATGTTTGAGAAGGTTGTGCTCTTGACTTTGGGACGTAAATAACGGTCTCTGGCTCGGACGCTTCGTGGAGGACATTTTAGTGTAATTCATTTTATGCGTCTTTCAAGGTGCTGCTCTGTGGCAGGGCCATGCCTGGAAATAGAACCTGCATCACAGCGTTAATTTGAGTGACTCATTGGTCAGCATGGTTCCTCTTTTTGTTCCCTACTTCCAAGACACTACTTCCAGTTCTTCTCCTGCCGGTCAAGCTATTCAACACCTCGCAGTTTTACTTCACCCATCCACTCATCTTGTCACTGCTTATCCTGCTCATTGGGTTCAATGAGGTCAGTGTTGTCACAATCCTAAATTTAGGACCACGGTGGTATTTCGTGTGTTAAGGTATGCTGCCTTTGCTGCTTATTTCTGCATCGGGGGTATTGCTGGAGCATTAGCGGTCTTTTTATGGCATGGCTCCGTGAAATGCTTTGATCCGAAGAGTGGAATGTAAAAGACACTGATCACAGGAGAACCAGCTCTGCTGATCACAGGAGCTCTTGCAAGAGGCTCTCCTGTTGCCCTTTGATGCACATTACATGGCAGGTAGTGTGGTGTGGTGTGCGTACAAATGTAAACGAGTGGCCAAAGCATTTCCCGCCCTGGTCCCAAAGGACCTCTACTCTTACACCCTCGAGCGGGAGGCGCAACCTGAAATTGTCCGCAGCGAGAAAGAGCAAAGTGCGTGACGTGGTTCGAAAGCATCTGGAAATCTAAAATGCCAAAAGCGGCCCAAGTAGCAAATGTTAGCAAATAACTGGAAGCATGCAATTTCTTTATTAGCACGGCGCCATCCAACCAGCGAATAACAGGCTAGGGGTCGCCAGCCTCCATGTGTGGGGCTAAGCGTCAGACAGACCTGAGGGTCTTCAGCCATCAACCTCGCAATTTCAAAGGCAACATGCAGCCCTGCCCACACTCTGAGGAACTCACTGCTGTCACCAGAGCCGTGACATTTCAGGGGAATTCAGAAAGTGTCAGGCTGCTCCTGCGCTGTGGTCACTGAGCCCATTAAGCCAGGCTCCTAGGACACTCGCTGTCTGCCAGGGAGTGTGTGGTTAGGGCGATGCTGTCATGTCAGCCATTATGCGAATCCACAATGAGATTAATTGACTGTCACAGCCGTTGGTGACACCACGTGGCGAGGGGAGAGAATTGTTTGTCCCCCAGATTATCTGGCCATAATTGACGAACACTTCAGGGCACTTTGGGGATTGGATAATACAGTCCTGAGCAGCAGGGGCAGGATTTCCACGGTTTTTTTTATCATGTTTTTTCCTCGCTCCGTATCCTTGCAGAAACGTACATGGCGACGTACTGTATCCTGCATTTAGCCGCACATAGCCATGTCTGCGACCCCAAGCACAGCTGAAAAAGCACTAAAAACAGGTGAAATGGAGAACGACCTATGCAAACTGCCACTACATTCTCCTGACTTTCTGGTTCTAGAATACTCCGCGTCTGTTGTTGACATATTTTGATACACTGGGACTAATGGGAGCAGTAATGTGTGATGTCATGCAGATAAAAGCAGCGAGATGACTCCCATTGTTACTGAAGTGAAGGATCTGAAGGAAAGAGGGAAGGTGAGCCGTCAGCTCCGCTGAGTCCTGACCTCCACAAAGTAGTGCCATGTGTTGAATGTGCTTGCAAAACATTATAGCCGGGGGTGCTGTTGTTGAGAACTTGAGACATTGATCAGAAGATCACTGGTTCAATAGCCAGAATCATTGTTTTGATGTATAAGGGTTTTATAGCAAACAAGGATTGGCAGCAGTGATCAGAACGCAATGACAAAAAATTATATCTGTACTGACATAAACAGAGTAATATACTGCAATACTGTACAGGCAGTGCCCCAGTTGCCAGCAAGATCCAGTCCATGAGTCTGTCTTTAAATGCAATTTGAAGGTAAGTTGGAACAAGTTCATATAGTTCTTATTTAGAGTCAGTCAAATGTTTGCCGACTGTACTGTAATGACTTGACGAAGCACTGAAGCCATGCAATGTGCGCAGTGCGCGTACTCATTATCACAAACCATTGCGTTTAACCAGAATTTTGAATATAATAGGCTTTATTGCAGCTATTAACCCGTGGAGTGCTTGTATTTTGTAATACTCTTGCATCCCCAGTGGTAAAGAGTAGGTTGAGTATCTTGGACAATCTACTTATTAATGATGTTGATCTATAATAATAATAATAATAATAATAATAATAATAGATAACCTAATTGTGTTCGGTTTGAACACAAAACAATTGCATTTGTATTTTTTCCCTTCAATAACCCGATGCTGAGACTGTCAGATTGTCATTTAGGTGCAGCACTTGATATTAATGGCTTCTTACAGCTAAGTAACTGGGAAAATGCAGGAAATAAGGGTCCCAAAACCCATGAGGACTTTTCAGAGCTCAGAGCTGAGCCCTGTGTTGTTATGAGTCCAGACGTTATTTTTAGCGCTTTAAAAGCTTTTCTACTTGTTAAGCTGTACTGGTAAACACAGTATATATATTTTTTTAAAAACCTAGACTATTTTAGTTGCAGATAAGTATAGAAATGTATTATATGTGATAGACATATATGTGATCCCCTTCGTTTTATAACAGGTGCCACCATTCTGTGTCCCTATGGTAATATATATGAAATGAGGCCTGTCTTGTTTGAAATAGCTATCAAGTATAAAGTGAAATATGAGTTAACAATGGCAACAATTAAAGTATGAAAATGTAGAATATGTTGTTTAGTTAATATAGTTGAAGCATATTTAAGTTCAGCTGCAGTGAATAAAACGCGCTTTAATCTGCTCCAGATTGTTTAGTTAGGGTGGGTAGGTAGGTCAAATATTGAAAGAGTTCTATACATAAATTCCTCAGAAAATCTGGTCAGGTTTTCAAATGAAATTAATTTATATTAATTTGTTTTTGACAATGACATTTCAAAAGGTCATGCATGTCATTAATTGGCAATTAGTTCAGTCGGGTTTTATGAAATTAATTTATGAATTGTGTATAACAGAGAGCATATTAATCACCGGGAGGAATCCAAATATGTTGTCAAACTTCTTGAATAGCAAAAGCATTTTATCGTGGAAGTAAGAATGAAGTGTTTGTGAATTAAAATCCCTGTGTTTCTGCACTTAAAATACAGATGCTGTACATTCTGAAACAAAGGTTATCTAGTAAGCCTGATGTTTATCGGCTGTAACATCTTCATTATTCCAGCCCAATTCAACAAAGGACATGAAAGACTAACTAGATTGTTGAAGCAAACATACTGAAATACTGTATATGCTATTTTGTTTTTGTGGGGTTTTTATATTATTTCTTTGAATAAATTATTTATGCATTGGACTGTAACTATTTCGGATATTAATACTTATGGAAACAGGAACATTCAGTCCTTATATAAACTGAATGCACCTTTTTGAAACAGATGAAACTGACAATATCGGCCCTAATATAAACTGCTTGAGGCTGAAAATAATCAATGTGCTTTTCTCAGACGCTGTGTGTGTGTGCGCGTGTGCATGTGCATGGCTGGGTGAACGGAAGCAATGCACACATGCCTGTTTTTAAAATTTAATTACGAGAGCTTTGCACTAATGTAAGGTCAGCTCATGACCATCTTAACCAATTACAGCAAGACACTAAAATGCAAGACTAATTGGCAAGGTTCTCATTTATGTCTTGCCTTCACAAAGCATGGAGCAGTTAGATTAAATATTTACTGAGTGGTGTCATTATGTTTCCATTAACATTTAAAATAGTTCATTAAACAAGATGCACTACTGATGAAGTAATTACTGATGTTAAATAAAACAACATATTTGAAAAGTCTGCACTAATGCTTCTTGGATTTTACAACATAAGTGACCACAGGCTTTTCATCATAAACAGTTCAACAAAAATTACATGATATTAATTCATACATGGTTGTACTGCGAAGTTCAAACACAACAAGCAATTAAATATGAATTTTGACATTTAAATCGAGTCAGAGGCATTGAATTTGAAACAGTCTTGAGATTATTTGTTCAGGTAGATGGCCCAAGATTCTATGTACATCTAGGTTCTATGTGCATGAGCAGGAGGTCGACCACGATCAGCATCCTAAGGGTCATAGTGGAGCACAAAGGGCCACAGTTTGTGAAATTGTTTGATCAGATGCAGCGCGTTTGTGTTGCAGCTCTGGGTGATGAAACAAGGCAGAGGTAGGACCACCCATGACGGTGGATATATTTTGAAATGTCTATCAGAGAGAAAAAAGGTAACCTAAATCCTGATTGATAGAATGTCAGAATGTTGCAGTTAGCAGAGGATTCTGGTGTTTGATGCTGCAAATTTTGCATAATACTAAGGAATACAGATGTCTGGTTAAAGATATTTTCACTATTGTTGACATGAACCTCCTGTGCCGAGACAATTCAAATTGGGCTCACTGGTTAGTACGGTCTGTGCAGATTTGGAGTTAAATAAGATTTTCAAAATTTGATGTGCATGTCTGAATCTCTGTCCTTCTGTTACTCAAATAGTCTGAAGTTACTTGGTAAGTTTACTTCAGGCTTCTAGGGAAATATTCTGGGAGGGCAATTGTTGAAAATGAAACAATTCATTACTGTTTGATATAACATGCTACCAAGAAACATATTCTGGGGAAAATAAAAATCGCATAAAGTATTCAAGCAATTATTTAGTCCATTTTTATAAACGTATTGATATATTTGTTTCGGGTGTTTTGTAATGTACATCATCTAGGCATTTAATGGATGCGCCCCTTGTAAGGTCACGTATATCAAAGTGTCACGCGCGATGATTTGACACTTCTGAAATGTTTCTTCATTGCAGGCTGTTCACAGCACTCTCCACTTCATCGATCGTTAATAACTGTCACATGGAAGGTTTACCAACCCCCCCCCATTTCACATTCCACTCAGCTGCTAAATATAATAGATGTGATACGTGTCACGTCACGGGGTGCGCAGCGTGCCTGGATGAGTGCGGCTTCGGGGAAACAAGGCGATACGAGGCAGAAGTATCCAAAACGGGG
>JABFEB020000043.1:7673823-7689053 GCA_019775895.2 Stomatorhinus ivindoensis
GATTACAATCAGGATTCGCACATGAGGAGCAAGAGGGGCGTGGCACATGAGGCTGGAACGGGCAGGGTATGACAATACGCGTTTGGCCTCTGTTTATCATACAATTAAAAAATTAAAAAAATTAAAAAATTAAAAAAACGAGTGAGAGCAATGTTATCTTCAGCCTCAGAATAAATTGTGCTTAATTACAGATGTCTTTGGAGCAGCAATTGATAAAATAAAGTGCAATTAATCGGTCGTAATAATGCCTCGTCTGGAAGTTCAGATGATTAAAAGATATGTAAGTGTCTTTGACAACGGAGCAATTACTGCGGCTTTGCCCTCAGGGTTATTTCTGTATTGCACCTTAAGTACTGTTTAGAAGTTTCTTTCATTAATGGATCCAACAGCCCTCGGGCAACAGATAAATGTAAGTATTTAAGAACTTCACAAGTACCATTAGCCTAAAACGTGATAGTCTGCAAGATCTGTGACATTGCAGAAGCTCACTTTATGACAAGTAATTTAGGGATATCACATAAAAATCACCACTATAAATTTTATAAAACATTACCAGGAATATTGCAGTGTTCTTTGTGGCAGGTGCAATGGTTGCCGAACTCGATTAGGCTAATAAAATTTGATCAACAGCGGGTCTACAACAGGAGTCAAAAGCTAGACCTTTGAGATTATGGTCTACTCCTCCTGTAGGGTCTGTGGAGGTCCACACCAGTCCTCTAGTGTTTGCTTACCTAGCTGGAAGGTGATTTGTCATTTAACTTCAGAAATATATGATTAGCAACAAATTTGTCTTGTACAGCTCTGGAAAAAGTAAGAGACCATAGCACAGTATATTGTTTCACTCATTTTCCAGTTTATCAGTGTGTATATTATAATATACGTGTGTAGCACTTCACAGCTGCACGTAATGTTTCCCATTCCTTTAGAAAGTCACTTGTTGTCATCACCCAATTCATGAGAAATTGCTGGATCAGTTTATGGTCGTCTCTAGCATTAGAAAGTCGCTTCCACCCTCTACCTGGCCGGTTCCTGGTCGTTCCCAGTGTCTCCAGCTTCACATTATTCTTGGTTCTGCTGTCTGAGAAATTTGGGACCTAGAAGCCACTTACTGCTCAGCATGGCCTCTGCTAGCAGGACCCGCATTAAACCAGCATTTAAAAACGCAGATTCGTTTAAAACTATAGAGCGTTCTCCTCATTTTTTCCACAGCTGTACGGTATATTCCCCAACTGAAAAGTTATAGCTATTAGAATAAATCCAAAATTTTCAGCAAATGCATCCATTGACGATTTTCCTACAATTCCTATGATTCCATCATGTACCCAGACTGTAATTTTCCACTTCCATGATTCTTGTCAGTGGCATTTACCTCATCTTTTGTCCTATCCCCGTGTAGCGACATGATGTAGTATTACATCACAGAAGTCGCATTCGGCTCGATTAGTCTTTCAGAGGAACTCTTTGAAAAATGTTGAAATTTTCTTTGTATTACTGGAGGAATAATCTGTACAGTGGTTGGACAAAATAGCAGAAACACTCACTGAGACATTAATATTATGGGTGTAATAAGGAATTGGGCACCATCAAAACAGTCCTGAACTGTGTGATGCGATATTTGACAAATCTTCATGAAGAAAAGCTATCAGTTCTAAGTCTTATCTAGCTCTGATTTAAAGGAACCCAGGGTTTTAGCTTGCGATACACTAACAGGAAGACTATTCCATACTCGAATTACACGCTGTGTAAAGAAGTGCTTCCTCAAATCCTGTTTTCCTGCCATTTTCCACCTATGAAAATGAGTTCCTTTATTTGAACTAATACTGAAGTAACTGTATGGTTGAATAGCATCCAGACCTGTTAGAATCTTATATACCTGGATCATGTCCCCCCTTAGTCTCCTTTGCTCGAGGCTGAACAGATTCAGCTCAGCTAACCTCTCCTCATAAGACATTCCTTTAAGACCAGGAATCATTCTCATAGCCCTTTGCTGAACCCTTTCCAAGGCAGCAATGTCCTTCTTAAGGTATGGTGACCAAACCTGCACACAATTTTCTAGGTAGGGACTTACAAAGGATTTGTATAATCTTAGCATCACCTCCCTTGACTTAAACTCCACACACCTAGAGATATAACCCAACATCCTATTGGCCTTTTCATTGCTTCCCCACACTGGTGAGAGTGGGACATGGAAGCATCAACATACACACTGGGGTCTCTCATATAATCAGTTACCTTTATTTCAGTGGAACCCATAAAATACCTGTACTTTATATTTCTGCTCCCTGCATGGATTACCGTACATTTATCTACTCGCATTGTTTCTTAAGGACAGACAAGCATTCACACAGACCAAAAAAAACAGCCACCCACATAAACTGAACTGCACATAGACGCAAACCTACTCCCATACAACTGCATGTACAGCACTCTCCGTGCAGCAATCCCAGCAGCCTCTGTGCTTTCAGATACGCTGTTTCGGATGGCCGTGGAAGGCATTCAACTTCTTCCCGATGTTCATGAAACCACCCGGATTTGATTAGCAGTGTATATTGGGGCATTTTCATCTTGGAATATGACAGCATATAATGAGGAAGCCGTGTTTGCACCGAAGGGCACACCTGGTCCTGGGAAATGGCCTCATATTTGGGAAATGACTATCATATGCCATTATACAACCATGCAGAGTAATCATCAGACCAAATGACTCCCATGAGATACCTACATGTACTACTGCAGGACCCACATAGTGGGTTGAGGGTATCTTTGGGTTTCCTGACGTATGTAGGGAAGGATGAAAAATTGATATTGGTTTTCTGTCACTCAAGGGTCCAAGTTTTTACTTGTTATAGCAGGTTGCACATCTTTTTGCATTATCCTTGCATACAAGTGACTTCTGAATGGAAGCACGACCATCAATTCCACCTTCTGAAACTCACAAAAAAAGTTTTTGTTAAGTCTGGGTCACAACGATGACCATTCAGTCCTGCGGCAATTTCTTAGGCTGCGGTTTTGTGATGCTTGGCAACCAACCTGTTGGACGTTTCTCTGTAAGTGTCAAATTCAAATTCAAAATAACTTATTTATCCCCGAGGGGCTTCAGCTTGCTAGCACCGTCACACGGTTTGTCTGTCTGACATGTACTCGACTGTGCATGGTTCCTGAGAGTGTTCCCCTTGCTGTTTTTGTGACTGGCAGAACTGCAGTTTTGGCACTGACTACCCTGCTAACAGGGAACGTTCCCTGAACTCAGTGAACGATATATGAAGGTCTTCTCAAAGTTGGCAGAGAACATTCTTACTGTAACGCTAATGGAAAATTATTTCCACTTTTTAAATTTTAACAAAGGATCTGTCAGTATCAGCACAATAACATTATTACCTGAACACCCTTTTAATCATAAAATTGTATAATATAAAACAATATTTTATAAAAGTGCTATATGGGTGCACTGCCAATGTACTACCCAGCCTCTACCCCTCTAGGGTCATGGGTTTACGTGACTGTTACCCGTTGTTCTATTCACGCCTTTCATTTGCTTTTATATTATTTTTCTCATATAGTATTATTATTACTGTATTCGTGTGATAATGTTCTGCTAACATCAGCAAAACTGGTTACTCTGAACGTCTCCATACCTTAATTTTAACATCTCTTAAACGTGCTTAGAGCGAAACATTCTTAGCGGGTTATCTGGCTGCGCGAGCTGCCTCGTGTCGACTTGAAGGCTCACGTGCGTTTGCCGACTGTCGCCAGGCGCCTTTCTGCAGCTCGCGCATGCTGCTAATTAGCAGTCAGGCTAATACGACCCACCTTTGTAGCGCTGGGTTTGTAATTGAGATGTAGCTTTTCGTGTGTCGCTTCTGTTTTGCCAACCTCCGTTTGCTGGTGCTTAATGTGTGTTAGCAAGTAGCGCGCGCGTGTGTGTTAGCACAGTGCTACCAGCCAACTCTTAGCTGCAAATTTCAAAGGGAATCGGTGGCGTAACACGTTTTACTTGCCAGCGCTGCTAAAGTGACATGCCAGGTTTCCTAGATATTTTTTAAACAAAAGGTAATTTTAATAATCCTTTCAGATCATACACAGTTTTAAGAAATTTCTTTATGGATGATATATCTTGCGCGAAAACAAAAACGGACCCACATGAGGTGCTGGGCAGATATTCTGTCTGCGTCTCCCCGATTCTCAGCCACCCTGAAAACATGAAGCTTAGGTAACTGACATATGTTCTCTCTGTGGGCAGTCGATCATGCAATCCAGTTTGCAGCACCCCGCTAATACGCTAGAAGGACAAAAATATCATAAATTGATTTGCATAGACAAAATAACTTTATAACTTTGTTTCACAAAATGGAGAGTTGAAATGGACACATTATCCTGACGGCTGCGAAGCCATAACTACCATCATGATGTCAGTCTTTACATCAGTGTGCCAGGTGAGGTAAGATACAGTAAAACTACTTACTGCCATCGAACCGGAGAAAAGTACATTTCGGGGGAACCGGCACCATAAATGATACATGTATATACATATTTAATATTTGCCACATAACCTTATGTATACTGTATGTAGGTATTGCACGGTGTATATGCAATACTGTACAAACGACTTGGGCAGTCAAAAAAAAAGCCATTTATGTGGGTCGTGTATATGTGAACAATATGTGTATATGTGCTCAGAAGAAAGTAATTAAATATTACAATATATTCAAATGAACAATAACGCAATAAAATCCAGCATGAATTCCTTCTGTTCTCCAAACGTTACTGATATCTTGCTTGATAGCTAGAGGCACCATTAAGTTTTCAAAACCTCACCCCTGTGGTAACTCCAAGCTATCGATTTTTTCGTTAAGTTCACCACCAGGTCAATCAATTAAGTAATTAATCAATCAATCAGGTAATTAAGTTATGTCAATGAGGTATCGATTAGCCAAACAAGGTGTGCTAGTGGTCGAGTCAGGTGCGGTTGTTGCAGACACTGAGGTTTTGAAATGGCCAAGTTGACACACTTTGATAGACATAATATCATGGTTTTACAACATCATGATCGCTGTTGTTCAGATATTGTTTTCTTTCACTGTCCAAGACTTTTGCACAGACAAAATAACAAAGAAATGGAGACAGGAGGCACAGCAGGTAAACGCTAAACTTCCAAATGTTGTTTAAGGGTGGGTGACCTTGTCGGTCGCTTTCTCAGGCCAACAGACTCCACTTAGTCAAAATCTTAGACAGACTCAAGGTTGTAGGACTATAAAATAGGATAAAGAGCAGAATATTGCAGCAGTAAAGGTTGCAGTGACCCTTCAAACACACATCTGTGATCTGGGGATAAGAGGCACTCTATCCTATGGCCTATAAAGAAGAACGGCTGCTCACACAGCCATGCCATTAGTGTCAATAAATCCCCAATTGATTAATATAAAGATTATTGATTAAAAAACACAAGCTTCCACAATGGATCCATTTCTTTTTGGTTGTTTATACCAGTATTGTTTTTTAAATTCCCTTTGGCTCTTGGATTGAATGGGGATGGAGTCACATAAAACATGATCCCTATCCCACAGTGTTCAGAGAAAACCTATAAGGTGTCATTTTCACAACCCGTGAAACCAAATGAAACCTACGTGAAATCTATAGTATTCCTTATGCAGTTACAGTGCTGAAATCTGTTGTAAACTGGTACCATTGTGCTGAAATTAAACTGCTAATTGTATTATGAAGGATTCTTTCTGTCTCATTCTTTTTCATTTGTGTTTTTTTGTTTTTGTATAAGTAAGTGGCTCCTTTGGGCAAATATAATCTTTCAATTATGGTGTGCACTATGTAGTATATTCTATGATAGAAATAAAAGCAACGTGACCAGTCATTAAGTTACTTATACTTCAGCTTAATATCTTCCCATACTGTATGTCTTTAAACTAAAATTATGTGCAAGAAGCAGGGTCACACGTACCATTGCGTCAATAAAAAGTGATGAAATGAATGCCTGAAAGCATTTAGTGTTTTAATATTAAGAGCAAATAATGTCATGTAATAGCTATATTGAGCTATTTGGTGTTTACTACAACATGGAAGACCACAGGAGAAATTATTTGAGCTGCCGTTGAATTTTGTGACATTTATTATTGTGAGGCATTGAGTGGATTTTAGGCCAGACAATGTCAAGTAATTAGAAGAGATTAAGTGCAAATGTTCTCTGGATTAGGGCCCTGAAGAGCCTCGTGTCCGATCACTGTAGCGAATATAGTAATGTTTAGCAATGTTATTTTCTACTGTATCATATTGTTCAAGGGCATCTCCAAAGAATGAGCCCTTGGAAATGGGAGTGTAGTAATACCCAGGATATCCTTGCATTTCCATCTGATTTTCAGCGCTTATAAAACGGAGCGGAAACCAACAGAGCAGTGGTTAAAAAGGTACGTGATGCATCATCATATCATCAGGGGTGTGTGAGATACATTTGGGCTGTGACAGTACTGGGAATCTAGGCCCTACTGTCGTATCTGTGCACCAACACCTTTTCCTAATTAGGCACAGCTGGCTGCGGTTTCTTTACAGAGTGGCTGATGACTAAAAGAGCCAGCTGTGTAGCTGGAACGGCAGATGTTGATGCCAAGCTGCATTTTACACCATCACTGCATGAAATGCTCCATTCAGTATGATTGTCCAATCTTGACGTGTCTTCTTTGGGTTATCGTACAGTCATGGTACAGACTGAGACCGCACCAGATGTTACGCCAGAGACATTAGTACCTGATTGACTGAGACCATATATTGAGGGTATATATTTTTTTCTTAAACACTGACCCATACTCTGAGATTAATTATCCATGATGTTGTTAATGAACTTAGTGTTTGATGTTTATTTGTTGCTTAATGTGTCATGTACAAGTCAAAAAGCTTGATTGCTCATGCATGTCGAAGCAGAAAGGACATTCCTCTGCACCTGTAGCATGTTGCTGAAAAATGAATTGAGTTGCTTTTTGTCTTCTTGATAAAAAGCATTCGTCACAAATCCATGAGGCAATATTGTCAAGAGTTGAGTAACTAGCTGCCTGTTAGTACCAATTCAGTACTAGCAACAAAAAAAAAAAAGTCCTATCCACTGCAGTTTTCTGAACATGAATTCTCATTGGGTAGCTCAACGTGACCAGGGAGTGAGAAACAGCCAGTAAAAAAGAAGCCACAAGACATTAATATAACACGCTTTATTGGGCCTAAATTACCATTTGCCTACTTCTTTCTGATTTGCTGACATGGCAAATCAGTTCTTAAATTCAATTGATTTGTCGCAACCTTAGAATAACCCAAAACATTCCAGTCATATACGAGGCAATGGAATGTTTTAAATGCTAGACCTTAAGTACTAAATCGAACTCAAAATGCTTACGCGTACTTCCGATTTACTCATCCAGAAAGTGCATTCCTTTTTTTTTCCGCAGCCAATAACATTTTAGTCAGTATTTTCGAATCAGTTCATATAGTACCATTTTGTGGAGTGTATTATTTCATTTAATCCAACTGTAATGGTTTCTGCCATTCTGCCCTGGAGCTGAATAATGTATTTAGTGAATATGGGTCATGGGTCTGAAATGGGCCCCTGTAGTGAAATGCTTTTTTGGAAAGATAGCCCTAGGACTGACAGTATCGCTGTAGCAGTTGGACACTCCAGTACAGCTCCGTGGGGGGGTGGGGGGGCACGGACCAGGAGCAGGTCATCTGCACAGAGCAGAATCACGCTCTCAGCTGCATGGAACACGAGACGTCGGGAAGCAACTGTGATGGCAGTGCAGCTACCCGTTTAATATGGAACTGGAGCGCACGGAGCTTTCTCCACGGCGACAGAGCCCTCGGACAATCGGACTTCTGTCAACACGCCCTGCAGATACGTCCTTTAAAAATATTGCATATTAAGAATCATGCCATGAATCCAAAATTGAAATGGTTTGCATTTTCAAGTATTCCCTTGCACACAGACAAAAATCCTACATTGGATTGAATGTGGATGTATAATTATTTTTATTAATTCAAATGAGTATGTTTGCATTTATTCTTTTGAAGTATAAACTTTGGTCTGTACAGCATTCCATCGTCATAAAATACAGTACACATGCACTTGTTTTAAGTGAAATCACATAGCGTTTTGTATTTTAACAGTTAGTATATGTTAGCTTGTAATGTACCCAAAATATAATCATGAGTCACTGTAGGAGTATCTTTTAATTATTCATCTCTTTGAGGATCTGTGGTTTTGTAACAACTCATTGCTTTATGAAGAAACAGCCAGCCAGTTTCCTTCATTTCTTAAAAAAGTATTTTTTAAATAGCTGACGCACTGTTTAATAGTATTTAATACCAGTAACTATAGCTATATGAACTATGACCTAGATGTCAGTAACGCATATTAGATTTAATGAGCCTGTAGAAAAATGCAGTCCATGAACTATATAAACACATTACAAGGCATTCATAGAGCATTAAAACATGGTTATAAATAAGTTATAAATATTTTATCAGCTATGACACATTATAACCATGTGTATTTATTATTACATGTATTAGCAATAATAATAATAATATTTCAAAAAGCTTTGGAGTTTACTATGGAGAGCATGATTTTATCATTATTTACTTTAACTATGGCCTAAGGGCATATATAGAGCAAATCATGTTTTCCAGAGAAAGCGATTTGCTGAGTATTATATTTCAGGCAATCTTCTCATTAACCCATTTTGATGACAAGCACAATAATTATCTAATGTGCTACTTTCATGTTGCGTTAATGATTTCCTTGTGAAAAATTAGATCTTGTCCATCTGCTGACAGCATAGGTCTGGTTGGAACCATCCAACACAGCTTCAGGTAATTGAAAGTAATGTTCACACTGTACAGTGGTCAATATGCATGCATTATTTTCCCAAACAATGATTAATTAAATTAAAACGATGTCAATTATCTTTGAAAGGACATAAATAAATTACCTGTATACCTTGTACCTCCAATCTTAGGTTCAATGTTGCAAACATATGATCAGATTATTGTAATCTCTTTAATGCACTGACACTTATTTTTTAATCTTCTGACATTTTCAAAAGAAAAGTGCCGGTTACATTGTTAATATTTAAGCATCTGCATTATTTATGAAATTCTTTATTCTGAAACATATGCTGTGGTTTTAATAACTAAAAATTTGTCCTGGGCTTCATTAAAGTCTACCATACTCAGCCGGTGGGAGCATAATTAAAACCGCAAATAATTAAAACCCTAAAGTGTAGACCTGCTCTCGACGAGCAGGCTCAATAGAACCAACTCTCTTGGTTCCCGTGCGAAATATAATTATAGGGAAATACACCAGTCGATATAGCCGAATGCAGAGATGGTGAAATGCCATCCTCTAGCCAGACTCGCTCGGTGTAAGCCCGATTTATGATTGTCATTATTCAGGGGGACCTTGGGGCAACTTCAAAATTTGTCTTCTGACTGATCTGAATCAGAGAGAGAGAATACACCTGTCAGTTGGGTGCCTTATCATTGTTTAAGTTGCATGAAAAGAATCCACAGGTTACTTCATGAGCAGTAACAGAATGACTTATTTTCTTTTGTATAAAAAGAATGTAGGGTATCTAAGAGGGCAGCACTATTGCACAATGACAGCGGTAGGGTTGGGGGACTGTGTCCTGCTTGTGTTCTAATGGTACTTTTCTAATGCTGTACCAGAGACATATCCATGGTGACATTCACGGAGATACTGGAAATCTGTGTCAAAATGCATGGTTTATGTGAAGGAATATATTGTTTATATTGTTCATTATTTCAAGGCTTCAAAGGTAAATTTATTATCCCGGAAAGGAAAATATTTTGCAGCCAGTGTTCATGTCCATCAAAGCACAAGGACAACATTTGAGATGGACTGACATCTCAGCCAAGGTGCACCCCTGCCCAGATATGTTCAGAAAGTACAAATCCAGACGAAGATTTTAACCAGCCAGTTAAGTATAAAGAGTCACATTCACAGAGTGCTAAGGTGGTTGGTTGAAACAATCTTGGCCTGGATTAGTACTTTCTGGACCTGGAATTTTCACCTCTGCTCCTGCCTTATGTCTTTTAAAAAGTTTGTACTGTTGCAATATTTGGTTGTTAGTTGGAATCAGATGTTTTCCTGTGTTTAGGTTAATTTGTCTGACAGAAAAACATTTTCAGACTTCTTTTTCCTGTAGTAATCTGAACTAAAAAAGAAATGGATGACAAGCTGGTATGCTGTACCACTGGATCACATACTTTCTGTGGTGATTATAGTCTTTGAAAATCTTTCTTGCTGCCTTCAAAAACACTGCAACCTTGAACTCCGCAGCTATGAATTAGCCGGGGACGTAGGACCCACTATTTACAAATTTTGCATCTTGAAATTTATATTCAAATTTATCTTTCATATTTATGCTGAAATTCTTTCATGGAAAAATACTAAATAAAAAATATTTTGCATAGTGCAAAAAATCCAGACCAACCAGTCGAGTATAAAGAGTCACATTCACAGAGTGCTCTACTGGTTGCTTGAGACAAAATCTTGGATCAGATTTGTATTTTATGAACTTGAGATTTCAACCTCTGCCTTTAATACTTGTCAATGAAATGTATAGAATACAGTGTATTCCTTGTCTGCCTCCCCTTTTGTCTGATGTGGTTTTCCTGATCTCATATGGGCATTTCTGGTTTGATTGTTCTTCTTGAGAACATTGCTGCTCTTTCAGAAATTCTGGCAACAGCTTGAGTAGCATTACACTTTTGTTTATTTGTTAACAGTTGAGTATTATTTCACCAACCAAATTTCCAGTCTGCATTCAGTTTTTAGCAGTGTGCATTTGAAAAAGGCATATATGGGCTTTTCTGAGAGTCACTTTCAGTGTCTCCTTAACAAGATCAGTCTCAGTTCCATCTATCCCTCTGTCGAGCCAGAATAAGAAATGCAGCACATGACCATCCTGCCATCCCGAAGCAGCAGCTGCTCTGCGTTTCCCACAATAAAACGGACACTGGAGATAAACAAAAGGTCTTGGTGCTGCTAACGTTTTAGCATTAAGGATAATAAATCATAGCTGATCACTGCACATATACAGCTTCCCACATTGCAGAAGCACGGACACGTGCTGTTAAGCATGTCTTGTATGCAAAGATAGAAAACCCATCTATTGCACCCTTTGCAAAAGGTTAAAAAGTAAATTAACATGGGAAATTGAGTATGCAACCAACAACCTTTATAGAATTTATCCTCTCCACTTAATCCCCTCTTAGCATGTTTCCTCTCTGGGGGGTTTCTCAAAATCTCAGACATCTGTAAGTTGTTTATCTGACAATCTCCTGGTCTCTAGATTGACCTATGAACAGAGCAGGACAGTCAGCGATAATCCCCCGCCCCCCTATGGACACTTTCTCCACACTCTCTCAATCCAATCCCAGTCCATGCCAGCTCTCTTAAAAGTTCTTCCAGAAAATAAACACCAATACTCTCCCTTTCATTTCATCCTAATTTAAGTCCCTCACCGCAGGATGCCCCCCCCCACGCTCTCCAACCATCTTGAGTCACCCCCAACCTATTAGAAACCCTTCTCGATCTGCCTTGTGCACAGATGTCCTGGCTGTTTTTCTCCGCTCCCTTTCTTCATAAAGTAAGGATCACAGCAGGATTCATTAATGATCTTCATTAATATCATATCAAATACCAACAAATAAGTATGATAACCCCTGTAATCTCCTGGATCGCCCACACGTTTGGGTAAATCTAGAGAGGCCATCCAGCACTCGGCGAAAGCTGCCGCCTCGCTCGTATCTGTAATCACCCGGTTGGAAAACCGTAGCTTGCCAGATCCTCCCCAGGCAGAATGAATCAGAGCATGTGCAGAGTCCCGGGCTAATCTGAGGAAGCTAACAGAACTAACGATCCAGCTGACTGAGGTCCAAAATGAGCAGAGTTAAACTCCAGAAAGTCTCCCTCCCTTCCTCCGTCCCATTCCCACAGGCTCTCGACCGTCGGATTCATCGCCCCTTCACGCAGGGTGGAGGGGGAACTTCTGAGGCCTCATACGCCACCACCTGCCAATTAAATCCCCGTCGCCCCAATACCAACCTCGTGCTCCACCTGCATTACCGTCTCCGTCCAGCAGAGAGGAGCGATTTCTGTCACGTAGAAGCCCTGAGCGTGTTGCCGAATGCCGCCCTCTGAAACCCTAGCCAGGCCACCCACACGCGATCCAACCTTGACTGGTGCCGTCAGGACGGGCTGAGATCTTTGAGCGGCTCTAATTTTGACAGAGAGCATTATTGGGGGAGATAAAAGGAAGATGGGGGCCGGTAGCATTGGGAACATCACGCTGCGTCCCTCCCCAGCGCTTGTGTAATGCTGACCTGCTTCCAGATAATTACGGCACAACTCTCCGATTGCTGATCCCCTTCCAGATAATTATGGCGTAAGCCACACCTGGCAGTTCTTCATTTGCGATATTATGAAGAATGCACTGGCTTCCCACCCACTTTCCCGAGTTACTGTGGAAGGCCGCGGTGCTCTCACTACATCCCGAGCGCGGAGGATGCCTCCCAGCATCTTTCTCTTCCCATGTGGTCCAGCACTGTAAATCTCCCAGAATCCTCTAGCCTAACTGTATCCATGCCTTGACAGCCACTCCAGCAGAATGCATTGTACTCCGTTTCTTCAGAGGGTTCATAAGATGGCCCAAAACCTGACAATGTGTAGTTTCAAATGCTCTGTATTTTGAACTTTAACCAAACTAGAGTTGTGCCGCTCTTATATTCATAAAAAAAAAATCATTGCAGTTAATCATTATCTGATAATCATTTAATAAGCATTTATCATTTCGAACAGACACTGTCATTAAATAGATATGGATATTTGATTCAGGGATACATTATGAAATTCTAATTGTATTTATTTATTTGGTTTATGTAACTAAGTCATTTTATACCTTGGTAGTATATCACAAAATCAAATGACCTGACACTTTAATATCTTTCGCTAAACGTCCTACTCTTGCACACCATCACTCATCCCAAATCTTATGATGAAGACGTGCCAAGTTTTCCTCTTACCGTTTTATGCAATCCGTCATTCCACATTTCACAATGTACATCACATATGGCTTCATTGCCACGCAGTCTCCTCCGAAATTACCCACGAAAGTGCATTTCAACAAAAACAATTTTACAATATTTTTACAAGATGTATTTATGTATTCAAAATCAGATTTATTTTTCCATAAAGGATGCATAATCAGTGATTTTATTCAACTGACTTAGCTCCTAGCCCTCAAGTAATAGTTTCTTTTGACCCTCTCTTAGACCCCTGTTATTCTTAAAGCTGTTGACTGCTTGAAGTGACTGAGATTATACCTCAGAGTGTGAGCGATACTGGTAAATATACCTTGCTAACATGCAATTATCTGATCAATCCCAAGCACAGGGGCAACACTTCTTCACTTATTCTGGGCCCCAGATAAAATGTCACCTTGGGTGCCCACTACGGTTGGGTGCCCACTACGGTTGGTTGCCCACTACGGTTGGTTGCCCACTATGGTTGGTTGCCCACTACGGTTGGTTGCCCACCACGGTTGGTTGCCCACTTTCAATACCACTTTCAATATGAAATACTACAGCCCCTCCCCCACACAAGCAGTGAGTCACCCTCAGGGATTTGTATTATTTTTTGGATTCATGGGGCCTTTACGTAGTGCCCCTGTGACACCCCCCTTAGCTGGAACATTTCTAATGTCATCCTGGGGGACCTTGTCAAGTCTAAAATTATGAGATTATTTCCATTGTAGTAAGAACTATTGCAAGCCAGACCTTGAAATTATTTTTTAGTTAAATTGACAAAGTTTTTGGATACAAAGTGATATACAGCCCAGTCACATAGTTTCCTACCTAACGAATAGTATAATTATGGATTCAGAGGCTAAAACCTGTAAGTAATTGAGTTTTTGAATGATCAAGGGCCTCTTTAGTTACGAAGCAGCGTAAAACATCAGAGGACGCCTAAATAAGGCTGAGTATCCATCGCTTATGGGTTACTTAATCCTTTCAGGCAGCTCCTGACCATCACACAATGCATGACCCTCCACAGCAACGACCTGCCAACTGTTGTTCCAAGTGCAATCCCTTATCATTAAAAGCTGAGAGGCCTAAGTGTGCCGTCCCTTTGGACCAGCAGAGCACTTAACATCTCTGAACCCTAATGAGAGTTTGCAGACGCGTCCTGATTCGGCAGCCAAACAAACGGCTCGCATTCCCGATGGCTGTCCTGCTTATACAGTAAGTGACGGCCACTTCTGAATCGCTTCATATTCACAATTAAGGGGGGGGGGGGGCAGTTCAATTTCACATCTCTCATTAAAAAAAAGCAGTTTGTTAATAAAATTACAGCCCCACCAGTTAAACCAAGTAAAATAAGATGTAAGATATGGCAATTACTAAACAACTATACTTTTGTATGTTGTTTTGATGCCTGTCAGGTTTTAAGCAAGATCACATTAATGCTGGAATATTAGAAAAGGCATATATTGCAGTTTAATCTTGATTCAGTCATTTTTTGCTCAGAAATACTGCTGCATGTGGACATGGAAGTCAGGCCTTCACAGCAGTGCTGGGAGTCTTCAACACTCTCAGAAGTCAAGGTCATTTTTGCTTAAATTCCAGCATCGACCCTTTTAATCTGCATTGTAAATGTATTTGCTTTGGAGCTGCGGTATCTTAATGAATTTAACTGTGGGGGCTGAAAGATTCTGGGTGCTGAAAATGAAATGTGCTAACTGAAAAAGATGGATTAGATGGTCTATGCCAGAATGGTATAGCAGTTTTCTGAATGTCACTAATTCAAGGAGAAATATGGGAAGCATTGCATCGCATGTGTGTTGCATGAAGGGGAAGACCCTCTGGACCATTTATACAGGCTGGTGATGTGACAAGATGTAATGTCATAGATAAACAGCAGGTTCAAAGGTGGCTGCTGGGTGCGTCTGCAAATGGATACAACAATAATGTCAAATAGTACAGAGGTGAATTTACTTTGAAGCACAACGACAATGACTTGCATTTTGAAGTTCAAACAAATAGCCATCATTTTTTTTTGTTGCCTATCTGGTACCTGATCACTGAGTCTGCAGGCTGTCCCAGGGAATAAAGGGCAGAGGAGGGGGGACAGAACATGAGCAGAGGAGGGGGGGTCA
>JABFEB020000043.1:7689153-7717345 GCA_019775895.2 Stomatorhinus ivindoensis
GAACATGGGCAGAGGAGGGGGGGTCAGAACATGGGCAGGGGAGGGGGCCCAGCCTGAGTCCCATTCAGAGACACATTCATACTGTCTGCTGGGGGAGGTAGAGGTACCGTTTCACCCAACCTCATGTTCTTGGAATGTGGGAGGAAACCGAAGTACCTGGAGAGAAACCCACACAAACTAAATCAGGGCGAAAATGCAAATTCCACACACACACACACACACACACACAGCTGGGGGCTGGATGCTACAGTGCCACTCACTGGGCCAGTGAGTCTCCTTACATTCAATGCAAAAATGTAAAAATAGGAAAAAATTTGAATTGCAACAGGGGGTGGTCTTGTTTTCCTGCAGCATCAAAGGTTAATCTGCGGGGGGGGTTACCAAACACTGCACTATAGCCAGGGACATGAACACAAAACTCTTTTTTTTCTCCAAATACTCAAAAAGAATATGAAAGCCTAAAACCCTAAAAACTTATACCAAAGAAAAACCTTCTTTAAAACTAAGAATTAACATGGTATTAAAGTAAAAGGTACCTTGAGGTTTACTGTGCTGGCTGTAATGCAGGCCTGTGATGCAGGCGCATGATGCAGGCCCGTGATGCATGCCTGTAATGCAGGCCCTAACTGGTACTCAGGGCATTGATTTGCTCTGCGATCAGGAGTTCACAAGCTCATTATTCAGCCCTCACTATGCACGTCGCTTTATACGCAGCGCCTCGCCGCATCACGTTTTCATTATAATTTCACATCATCCAAGAAGCTGTGCAGTTTCGAGACAAATCTTTACGATCGTCGTACCGAGTCAAAGGGTAGGCTACGACCAAGAGATCGCGTGAGACGGCAGGATTGTGTATATGGAGTAATTTAATTGTCAGCTGACAAGGCGGCGACCCAGACTGGCGAATGAGACACGGCAAATGTAGAAGGTGCCCTTCTTCATTTTCCAGTCTGGGACTTAATGGGTTTTCCTAATAATTACGACTTTCTGACTGGGGAACAAAATGGATCCAGGTCGTGTACCATAACAAATGCCTTTGGGGCCCCTTCAGGTGTAAGCCAAGGTGCTTCCTGCTGCGGGAGACCTGCGTCTGATCCCCACTGCGCTACATTATCCCAGATAACACAGAACAAGTGCGCCGGAGTGAAGCATGTCCTCCGCGCCGTGCACTGCGCCGCTCACTGAAGCCTGAAACCCAGCTGAACGAGGAGAGACGGCAGCCTGTGCCGGGAATGTAGATTCCCCTTTGTCCTCCTTCGGCCTGGACGCTGTCGGCTGCGGGGAGGACCTCTGGTGCGATTAATTAGACTGGGGTGAAAATAAATGTAAAACTGCATGCAAATATAAAATGTATGTATTTTAAAAAAATATGTTGCGTATCATGTTACATGTATATTATATATACACACACACACACACACGTACACACACACATATACACTTTATATACACTGTAAGGTACTGGAAGGCTGGACCAGTCTCTCTCACTCCCATCTATTTGTAATGTAGAAGCGTATAAATGTATGATGGACAGCGACATATAGTGTTGCATTTTAGTGCTGAGCCCTCAGAAGCCGTGGTCCGTCAGCAGCCCTGCTCCTCCAACATCCACCCCTTTAAAAGTAGTCCTGCTTATTCAAGGCTTAAACTGCACAAAATGCTTCTATATAATAATGCAGAAATGCAAGTCGGCATGCTTGTAGAGAACTGGATGAAATTTCAATTAAGTGAAGTTTATCTGGTCGAATGTTTTACAGGATTTCAACCAGAAATGTGCGCTATGGTTTATCAGAACTTGTATTCATGCAGATGTGCAGCGCGGAGTGTTTTTGCTCCCTATTTCATGATTCTCGCCTAAATTTAATCATTTCCAGTCCTGAATGAACAGGCTGTAACGCCTCAGTGCATTCTGGGAAGCAGCAATCCTTTAACTCCCTTCGTTCACATCCCTTTTCATCAGTTTCCTTTTCATGCTACAAATCGCATGTAGGAGGAATCGCGTGCAGTACCAGACAAACGCGATGTCCAGTGAGGCAGCTCATCTCTTACACTGGGTTTGGCGTCTTGATATTAATCTGAGCCTTAGGTTTTTAGAGCTGCTTGAGACAAGCCGTCAGGTTTGTGCAAAGGCCCGTGAACTTTAATGGTTGTGTGCTTAAAGATACCTTTCACATCAGAGGAGACCACTTGAAATTCTCTGAGGATTTTCCTTTAAAAAACCAGTGGTGCTCAACTGCGGTCCTTAAGTGCAACTGGACTCCCCTTATAAAACCAGGGGGGCCCAACTGCAATCTTTGAGGGCCAGGGCCTCACGATTCTTCTTAACCGTGCCGGATGTGTTTGTCAAAGTCTGCAGGATTCTTCTCGAAATGATCATTTAATGACTTTATTGACGCAATGGCGTGGTGCGTAAGCAGTTTGACCTGTTGCGAGGTGTGAACTAGCAGCTAATTAAAATGTACGACACAGCCTGCAGGACTCTGATCCTCAGTCACTGCCGTTGCCCCTCTCGTGTTATAAAACAGTGGGTGCTGACAGAGTGGGTGCTAATTGTTTTTCTTCACAAAGCACCATGCATGGTGGGTCTGTTCAATGGCAGCTGATGCCTCTTTGACTTCCCTGTCGTGGTGCCATTCGCAAAACCTTTACGTAACAAACTGTACGGCCCATGGAGCAGTACTCCATGCTAAGGCACACAGAGGAGGCAGAAAGCCAAAATGAGTTAAGTAGCGGCTGTAATCAGCTTCTCCCAAGTAATGGTTCTGCCTGAGATTCTTTTTTTTTAATGTACAGCACAGAGACATTGGCGTGTGCCAACTGAGTGGAACTGGGGCTCTTGACCAAATCCTCACTCATTTATCTTTGATCAAAACAGTTTCTAGCTCAAAAAGCATATCGTGCAAAACAGATGAAGTGGTCTTACTGTTTGAAACAAATTTCCTGCTACACTTTAATGCACCGAATACCTTCAGTGCAGGAAGAACCTAATTTTGATAAAAACCCTAATCTGTAGTATCAAAACCTGTTCATACTGAGCATTAAACATTGTTTTAGATTGAGTACACGGATTTAAGGGAATTTAATGTACGGCACACCAAAACGTGTAAAGTCATTGGGGGCCCAGTGCCGCTTCAAACTGGTTGTCGGACAAAGCAGGACATTTTATTCCCACATTTTGGCAGGCATAGGCGTTAATGGAAATGTATTGCAAGCTTGTATGTATGTAACCGCCAATGGTGCATCTGATAAGTGTCCAGCTGATTAACAATTTCCTCCTGGCATCATAGGTGAAAGTGAACAATGTAGCGAGAGTCTTACTGGGAAAAGACAGTGGGGTCTAAAGAAATAGATCCCCGCTGTATCCGGGAGACGTTTTATTTTAAATAAGTGGAAAGCATCTGCTGAGATGCATTACATTAGGTCTGATGTGCCTACAGGCCTGATATCTTCATACATAACATTATATGCATTTTTCTCATATATTATTAATCTTTTTTTTAATACTAATTGTTTCCCTAAATGGATCATTGAAAAGTAGTGATTCAGATTCATAATGAACCTGGGTATCCAGGGAGTAATACTCTTCCCAGTTACACCCACACAAATTAGTTCATGTCCACAGAGTTGGGTATAATATATTCTACTGCTCTATAACCAATTCATTGCATACGTTGCTCCACCAGACTATAAATCTACAGACTTTACTTCACTATTTTACATGCATATAACTTGTGGAATTAATGGCATATGATCCAGTTAAGCATGCAGTTTTAATCCTGGCCACCCGCAGAGTGAAAGAGAAATGGTAGATTTGACTAGCCAAACGCATGCAGATAATTCTATAACTGCTGGGCGGCTTGCATGGAAATGCACAGTGAGCCCTGTGATGTCTTCGTTATAAAGTGGACATATGTGTGGTAGCCCGCATGCAGGAGACAGATTCACTTATCCTGAGAAGAGGAGAGTATATCAGCTCTATAGAATGTTGTGAACCAGTAAAATCCACAAAAATCCTAGCGGTGAGTGCTGGCTGCCAGGCCGGTTAATCTGCCACCTGTGTGGGATCTCGAAACTCCGAAAGCAAATATTATAAACACATTCCGGCTTCAGTACCCTCTGCCTTTTGTGTATTGTTTTGGGTTCACCGTTGGTCCGCGGCCTGCATGATCGGCACAGGGGCACGGCCCATTCAGAAAGCCCGGTGCGTCGCACTTTCTCGCCTCGTCCGTGGAGTTAAAGCTCGGCGGCGCTGATGACCTTCCACAGCTTGTGACAAGTCAGTTGCCCTGGGCAGCAGAGGCGTGAGTGGCAGAGGTAAGTAGGTTAGGGGTTTGGCTGTGGACCCCGCTTCTAAGTGCGAGTAGATTAAAAATAAAGGATGCGATATCACGTACTATTTATATTCTCCATGATGCGGATGTCACAGCTGCATAATCCCTTGAGGTACACAAGTATGCCTTGCCTTTTACAGAATTGTTGATTCAAATCCTAGAAATGTTTGTTTTGTACCTTTGACACTTCCTTGTGTTTTTTTCCCCTCTTACATTTACTATCAACAAAATAGTTAACCCAGAAAGGAAAAGAAAAAAAGAAAGATTTGTTTGTTTCATATGGGCAGCATGTTCACCTGTGGCTGACTGTCCATCTTCAGTCCATCTTGTGTACTTCCGGACTGCTGACGGCCGAACCAGATAGCTGTGCCCCCACCATCTCCGGTTGCCTAGCCAGGCCTATGCTGCTTCAGTGTTCTGTTGAGAGCTCCATCTGCTGCAATGCTTAGCCCTACACTGTGCCTGCCACCAAGACACTCAGTGACAAGCTGTACTACGGCTTGGCTTTGTGTTTCGCTAGGAAAACAGCTCCAGTGAAAACAAGCTTGCTGCTCCAAATCATTGAATACATCCTCTGTGCTTGAACCGTCATCAGAAATAAATGCACTTGCCTTTCCTCTTCATACCCTCGAACCCAAGATTCGCACTGGCATCTGCATCAGCTTCTTTTCCAGCTCCACCAACCCCTGACTGTAAGTGGTCATAAAACAATAGCCTCTACAACAGCTAAAGGAAGTAGTGACTCACTGGAAGGCTTGCAAGGGCATGTGACTGGTAAGTGGTATGACCATTTCAGTAAAATGAAGACCAAGCTGTCAATTGAATAGGAAGAGGTCTATTTCCATGGCCTCTCTGCGGTCACTGCAGCATATAACTGCTAGCGACGGACTCTTTCCAGTCAAACGCAACATTCAAAAACAATAACATGGCCTGCTATTAACAACAATGACTAACGGTGGGCAATGTTGGTATTGATGGAGTTAAGATGCACCTAAGCTGGAATACCCCATCCCAGGACATGAACTAAAGTGGTACAAAGAGAAGTGTTACACTTGTTCCAAACAATCCACCCCCCACCCCCCAACTCAACTACTATTAATAGAGTACGGAAATTTGCTGAATGACAGACTTGCCTATTTTATAGAGTACTGACGCCAAGATCTGATGACCTCCAGAAGAGGAGAGGAATCTCAAAAGTGACACAACGGTCCTAAAAGTGAAAAGGTGCTTCATGAGAAGGACTCTGTTCTGCTGTTACATGAGCTAGTTATTGAATACATTCTCAATATCCCCAGGACTTCTGAGGTGATACACATGTGGAGAATACAAGATGGCCACATCTGAAGAAAATATTAGTGTTAAACCAATGCCCTTCCCTACACTCTTTATAAATCAATAATGGTATTCAAAGCCCAAGGTGGATTTTCTGACTTTATAGTCTGTACCACTAATTTTGTGTTATCTGTAATTCTTAAGCATATAATGCTTATAACTAATTGTAATGCTGTTTACCAGCTGTTTACCACACATACACTACTCACCTGGTTTATCAACCATATAAATAATGTAAAGTGATTCTCCCTGCCTTAGTCAAAGCAAGCTGTTCACGTGCATTCAGCAGCCCTGCATATTCTAATCACCGAAGCATGTCTCAGGATGCAAACCCTCCGTAATCACAATGGGAACAACTTCAGAGGAAAAGTCGTGTTTCAGGCTGCAGTCCAAAACAGATCAATGTAATTACGGTCATTTCTGCTTCGCAATCGGCAGCTCTGAAGAACCATTATGACTTCAGAGAAAGAAAAAAATATGAAAACGGTCGTGACTAATTTATACAAACATTAAATTGTTTTACAATTAATCAGGTTCTGAAGTAATTTCAGGGCAGGGAGCATAACGAATGATTGCAATCTAATCTGTCATGCTTTTCCATAAAATATTAATTAGAGTCAATAATTGCAAATTAACAATAGTGCAAAATAGTCTTATTTCATTGTGACGTACTAATGATTCTGGTGAGATGTGGCCTGGAACTGCTAGATCTCTGTAAGGGTGGCAAGGAAAAGATGAGGACTGAAAAAGTTAAACAAACATCAATGTCAGATCTTACGTGGAAAATTATTAGCACTGCAGAGGAGCAGATCAGATGAGCATCATAAAAGAGCAAATTTTCATCTTCATTCGTGAGGGGATCATTACAATCAGCAGTACTGCTTATCGTAACCTCACCACCTGTTCAACTGCAAGCCAGACAAATTTCCAGAGTCTTACACTGCGGATTGAAAGTGGAAATGTGCAAGGCCTGCAGGCTGGATCCACTGTGTTGTTATCTAGTAAGTCTGTGATAGTTCATAGATACAAGCATACGTTACATTGTATAACAGCACTGATTTGTTTAGCTATGGTAACAAATTATGTAGGATTCTACATATCCAGAAGCTGAAAACCCAGTGAAAATCTGTATTTTATTCTGCAATACACGATTTGATATGTAATGATTAATAAAATGACAATGTTTTCACAACAAGGGTTGTAATTATAGGTCAGAGTTTCAATTGAATGAATTTGTTGTACAATGTAACCAGATTTTAATGTTATTTTTTATTTTTATCATGCAAAACAAATACCTTCACTCTAGCAGGGAAAATAGGCCTATTATATATAATTAAAAGTTGTGTGAAGGGCTTTCAAAATTGAAAAAAAAAAACGTCAGGAAAAGGAGTATCAGGAAAATATATTGCATTAGACACTAAAGATAGAAAGATAATCAACATCACTATTTAACACCAAATTAGACTGAAGTTCTCATAGATGAGTCACCGTTTGTACTGAATTTGTCACTTTGTTTATAAAATTACATAAATCTCCCCAATTCCTGACTCTGGGAAAAGGACACACTTCCTATTATTAGCTGAAATGTTTCCGTTATGAAGTGCATCACCCCCCCCCCCCCCAGAGAAATGAGGCTGGCAGTTGAGCTTTAACAGAATGTGGGGTTTTATTTTAGTATCAGTTAGTCATCACATGTGTACCTTGTTCAGATTTTATTAAACTATATTTACTTTTCCTTATCCATATACATCTAGGTGGCAGACCAACCAGCAATAAAACATATACACATACAAAAATGAAAGGTAATATAGATATAAATATACAAATAAATTGACAAGTTTTGAGCTCAGGTTCTAAATATATATTCACACGTTTTCAGTTTGTATGATGTATGCTAAACATCGGCAACATTGAAAAAAGTAATTTAATCACCATCTTAATCCGGTGTGAAAACAAATCCCAGATACTGTGCTGATGACAGAGGGCAGTTAATCACTGGCTGGCAGAAACGGTCAATACAACTGATGGAGGAGAAGAACGCAAACAGTTTGGAGTGCTGAAGCAAACACTATATGCTGAGAAGGTTAAGTCAGAGTCTGTAACTATATCTGGTCAGAGTCTGACTTTACACTGGTCAAATATTAGCAAAAGTGCAGTATTCGTAAGATCGTTTGATCTTCAAAAAAAAAAAAAAAAAGGAATGACATAATGTCACCACGTTCAGATTAAACTGTAGTAGACTTACATTTGAAACTACCAAATCAGAATCTGTAGGTATTAACCGCAATTCAACATTTAGCATTTTGAATGATACCTTGAATCGCTACTCATAGCGTGTGTCTATGTGACAGTCACACACTTGATCACATTTTTCTTCTGATTGGAACAGTTCATACAAGGATAAATAATTTACCCATAATTTTGGGACTATGCCATACAGTTTGGCCGATTTTCCCAAGGGAGAGCGTGGATGCACTATAACGCAACTGGGGAGCAAGTGTGTGCAATCACAACGTGTTAAATGGTGCTGAGAAAGGTCCGATAACTGCAACTTCTATAATGCACATCCTAGTCACTTTTAAGTCCTATTCTCTAAGCATTTTGTACACAAAAGAAATTACATGATAAGTACTAAATAGGTTTAATAATCCTTCTAGCTTGGACTTAATGGAAAATAATCACCTTTAACGTGTTGTAAGACCTGCAGATCTACCAGTATTTACTGGTTAGACAGGTCATCAACAGCTTAATGATATATAACAGAATAATATTATGAAAAATATATTTTTTTTATCCAGGCCTATCAAAAGTGTGTAAGGAGCCCCCTGTTAGACGTGGCCGTTTATTGATGGAGTAATATTATCTGTGACAGATGCTTAAATGGTATCGTATTTCTTTTTTGATGATTTAGGCGAGGATGCCTTAAATTCTAATTACATCCTTTTCCTACAAAGTAATTTTAGCCATGCATATTAAGTAAGTGTTGGATGCCAGCCTAGAATGGGGATTTTGCTGAATACGTGAGTAGGATCTCTCTTCCCCACAGGGCTGGAACCAGCGCTTACACCTGCACAGCGGTGATAAACTGTTTTTACAGCCCTTTCTTCTCTAGCATTGACCCTAAGAGGTTTACAGTGGTGAATTCCATACTTGTTTGATGGCTTTTGTTTTATGCTCAGTTTGGTGTCATAAACTAGAAAAAAAAGACAGAAAATATGGCACCAAAATGTGTCAAAGAATGGAACTATGGCTTGTACTAAAAACCAGCCAGTGCCTTTTCATAATTACTTTTTTATGGTCTTTACAAATGATAAAATCTTTAGAAATGCAATTTTTGCTGTGCTATTAATTATGAAAAGCAATCCAGCATCTTTCTATATTTTACTTGTAAGTGCATCTCAGAATTATTTAACTCAGATTCTTTATATTAATATGGTATAACACTATATCCTCTATGGGGCTGGTTTTCAGGAAATAATTCACATTTTTATTCAAATTACCCCCAAGAAAGAATTCAGCACTTTTCCCCCTATGAAATACAAGGTCTTTTTTTTTTAATGTTAGACGTTGAACACATCCGAATGAAGGTTTTTGCCAGCAAGTGGCCTGCCAGAGCTTTCCATCCCTATAAAAGCATATCATATTCGGCCCCCAACACAGTCCAGTCCAATTACGTTTCAAATTTTTAATCCATGACCCACCCCACCCCGGTTGGGCACACTGTCACACTGTTGGGCATCACAGATAAGGAAGTGCTAAATGTTTTACCATCATTCTGATCTATCAGAGAGGAAAATAACGACATTTTCAAAATGCCCGGTACTGCATGCTATTAAGAGCATGAGGAGACTTCCTAGATTTTAGCCAGGGCTAATATTGCTGCATGCATCATTCCCAAGAAATCAAGCAAATTAACAGGAAGGTTCATAATTTTACATTGTGATTCATGATCTTTAGTGGTTTTCTTTTAAATGCATGCATTTACTCTGAAGATTTTATACGAAAGGGACTATTTTTCGTTAGCCTACCTATTATGTTCTGAAAGTCTCTCTTACAGTTTAATTTATGATGATTTAATTCATTAGGGTGAGGCAACGGGAAGATAGTTCATTTTTCATGTTTATGTTAACCTGTAATCCAGAATCTCTCTATGGGAGAGATATTCTTTCTGGACTTTATATAATGCTGCACTCTTTTTAAAATATGTAACATTTTGACACGTTGCATATTTGCAGTTCATCAGTGAAATGTATCCCTAGTGGCATGAATTAACAAGGCGACCAAACAGCCAGTAGCAGCATCTCTGCAGGGCATTTTAACCTAATGAGTGACAAATGAGTCACATGGGCTGCACTAATGTCATCGTTTAGTCCAGAGAAACTTTGTTTCCCTCATGTTTTCTGGGTTTACTCTTTTTTTCCTCACTTTTTCATTAACAAACCTGCCGTCAAACGTTCTGTTAAAAGGGACGAGGATTTTAATGGTGACAAAATGTCTGGGTAGTAGTTAGCTATTGACTGGCCAGCAGTCGGTTCTGCGGAGATGTTTTGGCTGGGCAGGTGCTCAAAGGTCAAAAAGGGGGCAGTCAGTGCCTTAAAAGGCGACGCACAAGTACAGAATAAATCATTAAGTAGAAGAACGATGGATGGTTTGAACCTCCTTTCCATTTGGTCTGTGTCTTGGGTTGGTTTATTGATATGTTGATGGAGTCATAGGTGTAGTGATTGCAGAGCTTGGCCTGTGAACGCTTCCACGCCCGGGGGGGGGGGGGGGTAACGGCTGTCAGGACAGGCACAGTTCTCTCTGGAGAAATTCATTCAAAATGTCTCAGTAAATTAACACCATCTAATTGTAAACAAAGACGCCGACTGGTGACCTTAGGGACGTGTGGAGGAAGAGGAAGGGTAGTGATTACAATGGTTCTGCTTTAGGAGTGGTAGACATCTTCATGCCTTTGATGAAATCGTTAATGCCTAAATACACCGGTGATGAGACTGCACTCGTAAAGGGTATAAAGACCTCAGCTACAGTTACATTTAACTTCAGTGTTTATCAAAGACGATCGTTCCTCATTTCAGTAAAATAAATAAAGGATGTAACTGGCGGTGATAGATTGACCGTGTTGACATCAGGGCGCGAGATGCAAATGCAGACAGATCCTTCGTCAACACAGTGAACTAATTCTGTTACCCAGATGAGTAAAGGAAGCTTGGCATTAGAGGAGCTAAATGTAATCTGAACAAATAAGTCACAACGACTTATGAATAGACCCAAAAGAACATACCTTAGCCGATTGTTGTAGATGATACAACTGTAACTGAATCTGATTTCTATTCATTTCCAGCTAAATGTCTTGTTGATGGATTCATTGTCTCTTATCCAAGGTCACTGTTTCTCAGTTTTAATAAGAGGAGATGAACCACATATCGTACTTGTCCTGGACCAGACATCTGCCAAATAAAGTCCAGTGGGGAAGGTTGTATCGCCATACCTGTAAATAGCATACTTAACTAGAACAGAATTATTTGAATAGGGAAAAAAGTCACATTAGGCGCATCAGAATCAATAGGCTTAACATGGGTAGGGATTTGCAAGGCCTTTTGTGTCAGCGTGGCTGCTTATCCAAGTCTTTGCTCTATGCATGGTTCCCGTTTCCTGGGCAAGCAGTCATGGATGGTTCTGTGATCTGCTGAGCGTAACACAGTAGCCAATTTCCTCCAATTAAGGAAGCCAGCAGAAGTGAATTCTCCACCACCGATGTTGCCTCTGAAGCGTTGAATCGCAATAGTCGTCTTTAACGGAACTTAGTGTGGGGAGGAGTGGACACTGTCATTGACTGGGCGTATTAATGTATGAGTCTTTTACATAAGCAATTTTTGTGCATCCATAAATCCTGCTGTGAATAGACTGCTTTTAGTTCATGATTTTCATTGTGAGTTTCCATCCAGAGTTAAATGGGCAAGGCCGAATGGCAACTGCAAGGCAAAATTGTTGCAATTCATACTACCAATGAAATATTGTTTCTACGATTCAACTTTTATCTCCCTTAACAGATGGAATCCAATAAAACTGCAAACTGGTTTTGACACTGAATTAGTGACTGATATTAGGCAGCTATTTTAATTGACTCCATACCATCTGGCCATGAAATTATACCACTGTAAATGTATCACTTTAAATTACAGCGTCTTTCTTGTAAGGATGTCTAATGTTTGTCTTAATAATGATTTAAAAACATCATTATGGCTAGCTTGTCTAAGCAGTCAATATTATATTGCAACCTTATAAGACCTTGCAACCGTGGTGTCACGATCACGGGTGTGAGCGTGCCTGGATGCAGGCGGCGTCAGGCAGGCAAGAGGACGATAGGCAGGAATATCCAAAATGCGGGGTTTATTGAAGAAACAAGCAGGGGTAACGCCACGAAACATCACAATGACGGATCTGGGGTAACTACTGTAACTCAGACGCGGACTAAATACACAAGAATGACAGCAAACTAATCAGGACACAGAGGAATACACTCAAACGGATGGACCACAGGTGATTTCAATTGGGATTTGCACACGAGGAGCAAGGGGGGCGTGGCACACACGAGGCTCGAACGGGCAGGGTATGACACGTGGGATGCGTTGTTGCAGGACTGGTAAGCAAATTTCCAAGTGTTAAAAGATCACTTGAATTGCTAAAAGAGTAGGATAACATATTTCCATGTATGCATATATGTGTATACATGATATGTATGTCTATGTATTGATTAGTCTTGGCCACCCAGCAACCTGTCGGCAGATTGAGGTTTTTTTCTGCTCCCAGTAGGTTCTCACCACGGCTGGCCGTCCTCTCCCCACTAGCATTGCCGTTTCAGAGATGCTCGGAACCAGTTGTCTGGCTATATTGATGATTCGGCCCTTGTCAAAGACACATTTGTAGCTGTATTTTAGCGGTGGCTGTCCATTCATTTCTATAGGATCTCTACCCAGCCCCAATCTTCACCATCAGTAACCAAACAAAATACAAGTCTTTTGGCATCTTTAGTTTTTGGAATGTAGTCACAGATTTTTGTAAAACAATTTTTTCCCCTTTTCCCCATTTGTTCTCAATGTAATATATACATGACTCACACACACATGTATGTATATATAGACATAATCATCCTTTTACCATGTGTAATAAAGATCAGTAAAATAATGGATGAAATAGAATTTAATCAAATTTTTGTATAAAACGGTTCATTTGTTGAGTTTCAGTTTACAGATAAGCTATCATTTCAGACTTAATAGCATGTGCATCATCATTCTGGCTTTAACAAGTGAAAGTCGCTTCTATCATTCCTTTCTACACCTCTAAGACAAAATGGCTGAGCATTATTTGACTGCTTTTCACAGATTTTTTTCCTCAAGGATTTTCAGGAAGATCCCCCCCCCCCCGCGAGGATCGTGACTTCGGCGCAGCAGAGGGGTTTGAGCGCCTTAACGATCCGTGGAGCTGCTTCAGCTGCTGCTAGAGCTCTGTGGGGAGAAACCAGACAAACCTTGATCCAACAAACTCCCCACCCCAAAAGATGCCAAAAAGTACAAATGTATCCCAGTACCCCCCCAGAGCCTAGCCAGGGGGAGGTATTCGCCGGCAAGCTTATCTTTAGCATTAGCACAAAATCGAAGTCATTTAGAGTGGTTGGTAGCCTCTCTCAAGGGGGCATCTCGTTTCCAGTCCCATTTGCGATGTTCATGAGCAGGATATCAAGATACCGCTAAGGCTTTAAAGGTGTCCATGATGGGCTCTGCTGATTAACCCATCAGGTGACATGGCAACCGTCTTCCAAGGTGGGGGTTGACATATCCAAACTGCCCAAAGAGTGTGCATGGGCTTTAACCAGCAATGACCTTGGGGGGCCACACATGACAAGCCAGCTATCTGCTGCTGCCCCAATCCAACCAGAACCTCCAGCACGCATCTGAGAAAAATCGATGCGGAGTACAAAGTGGTGGGGAAGAGAATCAGAGGACTGTTCTCTCTCGGTAAGGAGTGGATCGCTCTTTTAAGGTAAGCCTGCCCTTGGTGAAGGGGTTTAAATACCCCAAGATCGTGTTGGCCAGTCATTGTAAGAAGGATTGTGAGATTGATGTGCAGATCAGGGCCGGCCAGAGCAAACGTGTCGTCCCAGGCAAGCATAATCACTGGCTGGCAAGTTGACGCCCCCCCACCAGAAGTTGGGGCCCTAGCAAGCCGCCTATATCGCTTGTAGGATTGGTGGTGGTCAAGTAGGAGTCAAGTCACGAGATGAGATGTCCCTGTCCTCCCCTATGAATTATGGGTAATGACTGTGAGAGCAAGTGGCCGAAATGAGGTTTCTCCGCAGGGTTGCTGGAGTCACTCTCCGTGACGGCATGAGAAGTTCAGAGATCTGGAGGGAGTTTGACAGAGCAGCTGCTACATCAGTTCGAGAGGCGTCAGCTTCGGCGCTTGGGGCGTCTTAAATAGGGAAGTAGGGAAGCCACCTGGACGGCTCATAAATGGGCTGATCTGTCCCACTGGGCAAAAGCCCCTGAGCAAACCTAGGGAACATTGGAGAGACTATATCTCCCAGTTGCCTTGGGAACATCTACGGATCCCCCAGAATGAGCTAGAATCTGTAGTCATGGAAAAAGACATCTACTCTGACCTGCTCAGTGTGCTGCCAGTGCGCCCCCCAGCAAGTGTGTGTGTGTGTGTGTGTGTGTGAATACACACACACGGGTCTGTAATTATATCTTTGTGGGGACTCAAAGTCCCCCACAATGTAATATAAACATAATTCACATTGTTTATATACAAACCAAGCAAGGTTTACATATATTGGACAATTAAATAAGTAACTGGAACAACTGGAATAAAGTTCTGCAATCTCTAAACACTGGAATTGTTTCCACAATTAGCCACTAGTGTATGTGCGTGTATAAACATATTGTTAAAAACTGACACTGCACAGTAACACCAGCAAAAATCCCCATGAAATCTGAGTTGTGCAGCTCAATATTTATGGCAGCGCGGGATACCAATGCATTCAAAAATGCAAAATTCTGAAATGGCGATAATGTCATAGTCTGGGGCGCCAGCTTCACAACTTTAATCCGTTCAAGTCACTGACTGCAAGAAGAAGTGGGATTTCACTGTCTTAGTGTTCCTTGATTGATACCAGTGCAAAAGCCAATTGAATATGTGAGTTTGCTGCCTCAGTGACTCATTGCTCTATGCGGTTCATTGCAGACTATCATTTTCTGTCATGTCAGAAACTTAATTGCTTGACCTCTTTTGACCTGTGCACTTCAAATAAAGAAGTTCATCCATTTGTGCATGATCTTCCAGTAACTATTCTTACAAGAGTTTAGATTTTCTCCACATGTCTGTCATGGAGGCCAATGTAGCTTTTCAATAAATAAAAAAAAAAAAAAAAAAACATGTTCAAAAAAATGAATTTTCATGTAGTTAACGAGTACTAAGTAACAAATATGGTACACACATATCTATATACAGCCAGGAGAGACCATAGCACAATTTTTTGTTTCACTCATGTCTCAGGTTATGGGTGTGTGTCTGTGAATCATATATATCTCTTTACAAACTGCAGCTCTTCCCTGCTTCTCATTGATGAAGGGCTTCTTCCTGGCTTTATGGGTCTTCAGTCCTGCTTCTAGGAGTCTGATACGAACTGTCCTAGCAGTGAACTTCACACCTGCACTTAAATGTTTCCCACTTGATGTCATCCTACAATTCGTGAGAAACTGTTGGATAAGTTAACGGTCATCTCTGGCATTAGAAAGTCTTCCACCCTCTATCTGGCCGGTTTCTGGTTGTTCCCAGTGTCTCCTGCTTCACCTTATTCTTGTGTGTGCTGCCATCTAAGAAATTTTTAACCTGGAAGCAACCTGCTGCTCAGGGTAGCCTCTGCCAGCAGAACCAGGATTAAAGCAGGATTTAAAAATGCGTATTTGTTTAAAAGTATAGAGTGGCCTCTTAATATTTTTCCAAGGCTGTATATACATAGTGAGACAAATATATTTAAGAAATCAAATCCGCAAAACGACCTACAGTGAAAGCTGCAAGGCATGGCAGCAGTGAGGATGGATACCTTGGGAGTTTTCCTGTACGTGAAATATAGATTTGCATTTCTGTAAATATGCATGTGAATTAACACCAAACAAGAAGCCTCTTGACACCCTCTGCTGTGAAGGTCTGCCCCCCCACAAGTCTAATGGTATCAAATATGAGAAAAACTGAGACACGATTGCACTTCTTTTTACCGGCTAATGACAGATTCAGACATATGGGAGGGAGGGCTGCCTTCCATTCTGTCCAGACTCCTTACATTGTACCTTCTGTTTTGTTCTTTGTGTAAAAATGCCGCCTCTCATTAATGCTCATTATTTCTTCGCTCTCCAGACATGTTCTCGCTTTATATAATGTTACATTTCTTGAAAGTGGCCGCATTTCTCTGCTGTATTAAAATTTGCTATTTTTCCCATTTACATACAGGATGTATAACAATGACTGGGCAATGAATATAGCGGCTATTCTCAGAGAGCAGGCAAATGAGGTTCATGCTCTTTATTGGTCACTCATACACAAGGAAGGCACTCAAAGAACAGCTTGCATAGATGTAACATTTGGATTGATTTCCTCATAGGCCAATCAATGTGTTTTTACTGGGGTGTGGCTTTGCTGGTTAAGCCTCTGTGCTTGTGATCAGAAGGTTGCTGGTTCAAACCCCGGCCTCTGCTGAATAATCGCATAGGGCGGGGGCCTCCCACGCTGGTCCTGCAGAGCTGCTGTCCAGGAGGTTCTCTGTCCTACCTTGCTTCTGATGAGCCGCACCTGCTCCTGGTATTAACTCCCAGCTGTACACAGTCGGCCCATGATATCCCCGCAGCGTCGGTTCCAGGACCCACAGAGACTTAAGTCCCTGGTAGTATTTGCATATAATTCATGCACATCCTCCTGTGTGCTTTAAACCATCTCTAGATTATTTATACTACCTAAGACAATGCAAATGATATGTAAATTTTTGTTATACTGTGTTATTTATGGAATAATGAGTAGGAAAAAAGTCCGTACATATTCAGTACATTCCTGCTTAGACTGCCAGCCCCATGATGACCCGGCTCCGAATTAGCGGCAGAAAATGCATGGATGGATGGCTGCATGTTCAGTACTGACCCAGCCGTCATGTGCATTCAGATTAGTACTCAGTACATTCAATTTTTGTTTTTTGCTACTTTCTGGATTTTTTTCTTTATGTGGATCATTGAATCTGCGGATACAGAACACACTTATACAGAGGGCCAGCTGTATATCCACATGTGCGTGTCTGTTTTGACAGAGAGCAAAGTGGAATACGTGAAAAGAAGCAATCCAATTAACTTGTGCAAAGAACACAAAATTAATTCATGTTCTGCTCCTTTTTGTTTACTGTTCACATTCGTACCTGCTTCCTATAGGACGATTATTATTTGTGCTGGAATAACAGATAGAGGAAAGGATTATTCATTTGAGTGGTCGATGGGTGAGAAGTAGGTTTATGGTGACTGTTTGTACACTGGTAGATTGAATAATGGTGCATCGTTTGAGAACAAGTGACAACCGTGAATACCAGGAAAAAGCATGCAGGCAAAAGTGAATGTTTTGAACTCATAGCCTGTTCAGCTACAAGTGAGGGAATTCTGAAGGCAAAGCAGTAACGTGAAACAGTGATGCCCATATGAAGCTTGAACCATTTTCTGTATTTTTGACCTGGCTAGATGGCGTTCTTAGTTTGCTTTGGGGCATGAATTTCTCCTTTTTTTAAATAGAGAGCACCATCTAGTGGTGTCATAAAATACAGCAAATGGTTCATGAAGCTTCCTTTGGCCATCACTAGTCTGCAATATGCAATACATTGTAGGCAAAAGGGGCATTCTCACATTAATTATATATTAATCCATCATTCCCAATTTAATTTATGGTCACATTATAAAGCACTGAAAGACACCTCGAAAATCATTCGCAATTTAGAATTTTATGAATCAAGTCATTTTCAAATAATATATTTTCACTATTCTTTTTATGAAGGGTTATAAAATGAAACAATTTACTTGGATTTATTCATTTTGGAAGTGAATTTTCCTATCAATATTTCTGAATGGTTCCCACCCTGTCGATACCCTCAGTCAGTCAGTCAGTCTAAGGGTTCCCCCCCCACTTTAGACAATGTGGCATGCCTGTTGTACTATAGAAAAAATATCCTTTACAGGAGAGACGTGTGAGAAATCATTGGATTCTATAAGAGGAGTTATAATGATTCATTAACCCAGTCCTATAAAAAAACAGAAGAATGTTGTGTTGATTTCATTTCACCATAAATGTCAGTGACGTGAACCTACAGGATTGAATTTCCCTCATTATGCGTTACTTTAAATAAAATCACAGATAGGAAATAAATCAGTTTCTAATAAGAACAGAAAAATCAAGCTTACATACACACTACTGTGTTTTAATTGATTTAGTACATTTCCCAGTGGTACATTTTTGTTTAAACATTAGAATTCAAAGCCTTATTTCGAGATAAAAGGGGGTGTCTATGCTAGATTTATTCCAGCATTTGCATGCCCACAGTAAGAGGGACTGTGTGTGACTATCGACAAGCGTCACAGGCTTCCAACACATGCTGCCAGATGTTTACAAAGGACTCTCACTGAGCAATGAACATTGCATCCATATCGCTGCATATCTAATCAGACATCACACACAGGGGATCACTTCTATTCCAAAGGTAGCGTTTGCCAGAAAATTGCCCCCACACCACCATTAAAGTAACCCGTTTTAGGGAGGGCTTGGCCGGCCACCTAATCCATGTCAGACGAGACACTATGAGACACTTCGGGTTTTACAAACTACCTTACATCTGAAAGGCTCCTGATTGGCTAAGTAGTTCAATTCTTCTTGTGCTTTGACTGGTTTGTTTTCTTGATTGAAAGACTTATCCTGCTGTTTCACACCAACATCAGTGTCACGTGCGTGATTATAGGACACTGACCAATCAGCACACAGCAATAACTCAGTGCTTAAGTGAAATCCAGGTCCTTTTCATTTAAATGGACGACGTGGCAAAACCCGTTATACATCATAGTGTCCCTCCTGATATGGATTAGGTCATCACTCTAGGGGGAACAGTGGTAGGAGTAAAACACCTTTTTAAATACACAAATGTAAAGTTGTGCTTTTGACAGGGAGGGGAAAAAAAAAAGTTAGAAACTCAAAGCACATATGTATGGAAGTGTATAGGAGGGTCTCTGGTTCGGGGGCAACTTGCAAGAATAGCAAGATAAATTAAAATATAGAATCACCAATAATGAGGAACAGGTGTAATAAAATCCATGGGAATGACATCACCAGTTTCTCACCCCCATAAAGGACACCCCCCCCATGCTTATCACATCTGCATGAAGCTAATTGGGATTTGAATTATAGAGAAGAATCCGGATCACATCTGGCGCTGATGTTTCGTTGTAAGGCATGATTAAATGTCTGGACCCTCCTGTCAGCCACAGTTGGGTTGCCATCAGTCGGACAGACTTTTTGGGCCTTTTCCTGGTCATACGTTTCCAGTTCCCATCTGGTACACTTCCGTTTTCATTAACATTTCTGAGCCAATTTGCTCTTGTTGTAATTTTTTTTAATTGTGCTTGTTACTGGCGGGGGGGATTGTTAACTTTACCTAAGAATGTGTCGTGTATTGTCCTGAATGGGAAATGGTACCACGAGCTACTAGGAAGTTACAGAGACAGCATGGGGCTAGATTTTGGGGGGGGGGGGGGGGAATGAAGTGTTATCATGGTGATTGATAACCTGCTTTGTTTCTACAGATATTTAATGGGACCCAGCTGGCCCTGATTGGGTTAATTTTCTTGTCAAGGACAAATAGGGTCACTTGTGAGGATTTGGGGGAAATTAGAAAGTAGCACTTTGCTTTTTTTCTGTATCAAATACTTTTTAGTGGGTAGGTAAATAATTTACTTCCTGGTCTTTAATGGAGCCCTTTTAACTTGGTTTTGGTCAATGAAAGTCTTATTTTGTTCAACCAACTCACCCTGCACATTACTCTAGCTCCTGTCTTTGTCCTCTAGCCCCACATCCTGTCACATTACATATTGCTGCATAAATGTTAGACTCGCAGTGTCATAGTCTTCCTGGTTATCCATGTAACATGCAGCCATCTGCTTAAACTGTCAAAGTTTTTTTTTTAATTATTATTAATTGCAAACCGTGAAAGACACACTGAATGCTCTGTGAGTGTGAATCAGTTATATTTTCCATCACTGTCTTTCATTTGGAATCTCGTGGGATTTCCTACATATGCCATCAAACAGGAATGGGTACTAAGAATCAGGAAATGTGGGTTATGCAGTCTTTCCAGGTCCATCTTTAGTTGTTTACAGTCTTTTCCTACTTGCACAGTCATGCACTTTAACATTTAACATGCTAACTGAGGCCTGTAGGGTCTGATGTAGCTCTTCGGTTTGTAGCAGCTTCTCTGGGCATTGACTTTAGGATGAATTTGCTGGGACATCCACTCCTGGGAAGACTTAATGTTTTCCTATTGTGAATAATCTTTCTCACTGTAGAATGAAGGACTTCAAATAGTTCGGGAAGGGTTATAAGGCCATATAGGCAACAACAATTGCTTCTGTAAGATCATTGCTGAAGTCCTTCTTCCTTGGCATTGTGTTAACCAGACCAGCCAACCACCAAAGCTCCTGCTTTTATAGAGCTGGTCACACTTGCTGATGATCAATTAATCAAGCGCATCATCAGCACCTGGCTGCTACTTACCCTCTTAAATCCTGTGGAAGAATTTTTCATGCACTGCTTTTGTATTTTGGCTTAGTTTTTGTTAAATAAATAATGACACAGTGCAATATGTCATGCATCGTTGTTCATCTGAGCTTAAGTTTATGACCTGCTAGAAATCAGATGTTTTTTTTTAATTGTGTGCTGACTCATAAAACCTTAGAAGTGAAAGAGTGTTTGCTTTGTTTTTCACACGAGTCTACACTTTATTAGTCAGTGTAAAATAAATAATCACACATTTTGCACAAACACTTCACGATTCCAGCTACATTGCAGTTATAAATTTGGCCGTTTTTGCACTTTTTGAGAATTTGAGTTGCTCTCCATTATCTGTTTCAGTGTGAAACCAGGCAAACAGAGAATAGGCGGAACCCAGAATGCGGGAGAACACGAGTTTGATTAGGGAATCGGATACACCAGTAGCCAAGGGTAGAATCCAAAAGTGGTCATGACAGATGCCAGGGGTCGGGCATCAGAGAGTTCAGTCCTATGGAGAATGACAGGACAGGGCAATGACGAGACAGCAGGAACGAGGAGGACGGGTCCGGAGAGCAGGGTGAGGAAGGGAAGGTCGGGCAGGCAGGACAGGCAAGACAGGCAGGGCAGGTGAGACAGGCACAAGACAAAAGAACACTCAGTAAGGCTCATATACATGGCAACAAAACTTTGCAATATGTGAAACATCACTTCTGCTTTAAGTAGCGGAGCGATCAGTCGGAAATTGATTGCAGCTACCCTGCCCCACCCCTCTAGGCATGACAGTACACAGCCTCCCGGTGGCTGAGGGTGACGGCATGGACGACCCCGTGGTCATGGTGCAGGTTTGGAAGGGTGGTCGCGGTGGAAGGCGTCTCCACGATATCCCCCGCCAGTACCCACAATCGTTCCTCAGCACCGAATCACTCCCAGTCCACAAGGTATTGGAGAGCCCCAGCACGTAGTCGAGAGTTCAAAAGTGCTCGAACTTGATAGACTTGAGACCCATCCTGCAAGGTGGTGGCATTGCTACATCTGGAGAGAGATGTAAAGGACTGTACTTCACAGGTTTTAGGACCGAGGCATGAAAGAACGAGCAGATACGGTATATGCCTGGTAATGAGAGAAGAAAGGTTTTAGGACCTACTTGTCGAGCTATCTTAAAAGGTCCTATGAACCAGGCAGACAACTTACGGCATGAAGTGAGTTTCAGATTTCAGGTCGAGAGTCAGACCCGCTGACCTACTTGATACTTCAAGGCACTTCGTCTATGTTTATCCGCTTGGGCTTTCTGTCAGGATGCTTGGTCGGAGAGAGCGATTTGTGTTTTCTGCCATACCTCTTTGGCTCTCTGATATCAGTCCTCCATCTGGGGAATGTCACACACCGTCGAATCTCAGGTGAAAAAGTTGAGGCTGAGATCCTAAAATGCACTGGAAGGGAGAAAGACGAGTGACAAGGCTCACTCTGGCGTTTAAAACGTATTCAGCCCAGATGAGATGTGTAGCCTGTTCCGCTGGTTTGTCTTTGCAGAGCAATCGAAGTGCTTTAGACACCTCCTGGCTGGTCCGTTCAGCGAGGCCGTTTGACTGGGGATGATGTTCCAAGGTGAGGCTGAGGGAGACATTGAGTTTCGAACAGAATGATCTGAATACCTGAGAGGTGAATTGTGGATCACAGTCTGACACTGCGTCCTCTGGAATGCCATAATACCAAAGGATCCATGTGATCAGAAGGTCCGCTAATTCTGTAGCGCTTGGGAGTTTGGGAAGAACAATCAGATGACACATTTTATAAAATTGATCTACAATGGTTAGGACAATGGTATTACCTCTGGAGAGGGGAAGATCGGTGATAAAATCCAGTGCTAAGTGGGATCAGGGACAAGATGGGATCAGTAACGGTGGGAGTAGCCCAGCTGGAGGTTGGTGGGACAACTTCAGCTGCAAGCATTCAGGACATGATGCGACATATTGGTCAACCTCCACTCGCCAGCCTGGCCACCAGTATCTCTGTGATGCTAACCTCTGAGTTGCAGAGCCCCCCCGGATGCCCCAAGCTACGGGAGGTACAGTATGTACCCATCGGATTAAGGTGGATCGGAGCGGTTTGGGAACATACAGCTTACCCGGGGGGCATGTGAACGAGGCTGCAGCATGTTCCTTAGTGGTCCTTAATGGTTAAGAGCTCCTGGTCCCCGACATCATAATTCCACTCTGTGGAGGTAAGTTTTTTGCAGAAATAGGCACACGGATGTTGGCTACCAGTTACCTGATTGGGTTGTTGAAGAATAGGAGCTGCGCAGAAGGCTTGTTTTACATGCAAAAATGTGGTCTCTGCTTCCGGGGTCCAACTTAGCATGGGGAACCGAATCCCTGTGTAAGGGAAGGCAGAGGTGCAGCTACCTGACTAAAATTCCTGATGAAACAGTGGTAGAAATTAGCAAACCCCAGAAAGAGTTGTAATTCCTTGGTGGTGCAGAGATGACGCCACCTTCTTCTCGTCCATTTCCACCGCGCTAGGTTGGATGACATACCCCAGGAACTGGACTTGGGTTCAATGAAACTCACATTTCTCCTCTTTCGCAAACATGTGTAATTCACGTCGGCAAACATGGTCTACATGCTGGGAAATGGAAGATGAGTAAATAAAAATGTCGTCAATGTAGACAATGATGAATCAGTTAATCATGTCATGGAACACTGTGTACATAAAAACCTGAAAGATAGAGGGGCTATTAGCCAATCCGTAAGGCATAACCTGGAATTCGTATTGTCCACTGCTGGTGATAAACGACGTTGTTCATTCGTCACCTTGTTGTATCTGTACCAAATTGTAAGAGCTACGAAGATCCAATTTAGTGAAGTTTGCTTCCCAAAGCTGTTCTAGTGCGGAGAGGACCAAAGGTACGGGTTCACGTTGCTTCATGGTGATGGCATTTAGGGGCCGAATCTATACATGGGTGGAGCCCCCTTCCTTCTTAACGAAGAAGAATTCCGCTGTCACCGGAGAGGTAGATGGACAGATGATACCTTGTGCGAGTCCCTCCTAAATGTATCTCTCCATAGCTTCCTCTTTGTTGACGGACAGAGGGTAAAGACGGCCTTTAGGGAGCGGTGCCCCCTCCAGGAGGTCTATGGCGCAATCGCACTCCTGGTGAGGCAGCTGAAATGAAAGTTCTTTACTAAGAACATCCTGGAAGTCAGAATATTTAGGTGGAATAACAGATAGGTTCTCTGGGTCCGGACTCTCCACTAAGGATGCACAGCAAGGGATCGCCATACACTTCTGATAACACCGAGGCAACCATACAGTGAGCTCACCTGATGACCAGTCAAATTGGGGGTTGTGAGTCTGCAGCCATGGGTGTCCTAAAATCACTAGATTCTTTGCAGTGGGGAGAACTAGGAAATCTAGCAATTCCTTGTGAAGAGCCCCTACTCATAAAGTAATTGGGCCGGTTCAGAATGTGACTTGCCCACTGGGTAGAGGCTCCCTGTTAACCCCCAAGATAGTAATAGGCGTGGAGAGATTTTGCAGCGGGATCTGTAATTTTCTGGTGAGTAACACATCCAAAATTCCCTGCTGCCCCCGAGTCAATTAAGGTTCTGGTACAATTCCAATGCCTCCCCACTGGTCAAAACCACTGGCACCGTAAGTTGTTTAAGCTATATCCCGAAAAAAGCTGAGGCTCCTACCTGAACGTTTGCAGTTGAGCAGGATGGACGGATTGGACAGCAGGGGAGAGTGTGACCCGAAGCCCCACAATAGAGACAGAGACCATGAGCTCTGCAGCGATGTTGTTCCTCGGTTGAGAGAGGGGAGCGTCCCAACTGTATGGGTTCCATCAGGTCTGCCACCGCCGCTAGCTGGGCTGGTGTGTTGGTCGAACGAGTCCATCGGTTGCACCGCTCTCGGATGGTGTTGTAGAGGGTGACAGACAATCAGATGTAGTCCTCGAAGGATAGCCCGGCTCTGCGAGACATCAACTCGTCCTGAATTTCAGGATTGAGGGCTTGGTGGTAGAGGATCCTCAAATAGTCTTCCAGCCACGTTAGTCCTGCAGCGATAGTGTGGAATTCTAAAGAGAACTCGGCAAACAGCATGGGTTCCTTGCTTTAGATCAAAGAGGCGTTCACCCAGACTATGCTTGGGGTGCTCCTCGATGTACAGCCTGCACTGAAATACCTGACAATGATTAGAGGTACCATCGTATTTCTCAGGCATGGCTATAGGTATGGGAACTGACATCCTGAGCGGAGAGGCAGGGAGATTGGACCAGCCGGCTTGTCCCTTCATCATCTGAGTGAGGAGCGTAGTCAACTAGTCCACCTGTTGCTGGAGCCTCTGGTTCACCGCAGGGTCCATGTTATGCTGGCGAGGTATTCTGTGAAACCAGACAAACAGAAAAGAGGCAGTCCCCGGAATGCGGGAGAACGGAACTTTAATTAGGGAATCGGGTACACCAGTTGTCAAGGCGAAAATTCAAAAGAGTGGTCGTGACGGATGCCAGGGGTCGGGCATCAGAGAGGTCGGTCCTATGGAGAATGACAGGACAGGGCAACGATGAGACAGCAGGAAGGAGGAGGACGGGTCTGGAGAGCAGGGTGAGGAAGGGAAGGTCGGGCAGGCGAGACAGGCACAAGACAAAAGAACGCTCAGTAAGGCTCGTAAACATGGCAACAATACGTCACAACATGTTAAACATCGCTTCCGCTTTAAGTAGCGGAGCAATCAGTCGGAAATTGATTGCAGCTGCCCTGCCCCGCCCCTCTGGGCATGACATTCAGCATCACTACAACACACACAAAGGATGGATTCAATGGTGTCTCTTATAGTGGAATCGGCAATACACTGAATAACAGAAGGGTTAATATTATAAACAGGAAGTCAGGGAAGTTGCCATTTCAATAGCATGATTTGATGGTTATAGTAATTTTTGATTCCACGTGTTGCTTAGAAATTTGAGGGAGCACAGGGGGTCAAAGATCTGTTCTGTTTTTTATGTCCTTGAAAGTCAGACTTGCTGATGTAGATCTCATCCAGCACAGGATGCTGAAATAGCTGGAGAAATAGCACTGTCTCTGTTGCCAAACCTGTTACCTACAACCTGGAGCAGGCTATGTCTCATGCAATTATTCCGGACTGCAAGCTGCCCCATGAAAATTGAAGAGTTGACACCCTGGTCTCGCCATGAAGACAATCACGATCTTGCATGTCAATCAAGCCAATGCGACAAGAGGAAATCAATGTCTGAAAACCTGTCTGAACAGCAAGAGGCATGGGGAAACAGACAATTGGGATTGCTAGGGATGAAGTATGACTCACTGCTCTGCCTCTAACAGGGAGGGACGGCACAGACCCTGACAGTAACTCTCTCTCTCTCTCGCTCACGCTCTCTCTCTCACTTTCGCTCTGCTCACGCTCTCTCTCTCACTTTTGCTCTACTCACTCTCTCTCTCTCGATAACTCTTTCTCCTCTGTCTCTCTCGCTCTCACTCGGTCTCTCTCGCTTTCTCTCTCACTCTGTCAGTCTGTCTCTCTTTCTCTTCTGTGTTCCTACTGATTCTACTTTTAGCAGGATTTTTTTTCATTATTCAATGTACGGCTGAAATGAATAAGTTTAGCTAATAAAAACAAACAAGGCTGTACAACCAAAAGAATCGTGCTTATCTCTCTTTTGGTCCCAGCAATTGCACAGATAATGTGCTCAGTCTGCCAGATAACAGAACAGCGCCCAGTAATGTAGCATCAGCACATACTGTATACGATTGAGACCAGCTGGCTGGATTCAATTTTAAATCCCTAACGCTATTACAGGCAATGGGGGCACAGTGGGCAGCGCCCCCCATGACTACAGGGCTGATCTGGAAACTGAGGTCTGCCATACAGGAAATGAAATGTGGGATTTTTCTCCCTGGGCCAAGATCCATTCGTATCACACCATATGACACACCAATCAGGGAAGTTACAGCGACATCTCAGAAAGAGCGCATCGCCGTGATAATTAATGCTAATCCGCGGGGCAATTAGTTTTGCCGGCTTGCATTGTCAAAAATATGAGATAACGCAGTGCTAATACATTTGTTTGCAAATAATTAAAAAAACAGGAAATGCAAAACACAATCAAGCATCCATTAAGCGTTAATTGAAAGTGTCCATTTAACAGTACGATGTAGCATTCCAGGGTTTGTCACTTGTTCCATCCAATTAGCTGTGTCTTCACTGCATGAATAACAGTTGAAGTACCTTGGGTAGTTTGATAATATATTAGCATATCTTGTAAATCCTATTAAATTGGCACTTGCCAGTACTTGTAATGCATGAAGTAATTAAAAAGTAAACATTGTAAGTCTATATATGATCAAATAAAATGCTGCGGTGTAGCAAAAAAATATTTAATTGCTCTCCTGTAGATCTCAGTCACAACAATAGCTACACAATGGGCAAAGGCAATAATCAAAGTGCTCCTGATCGATTAGGTAAAGGTCAAGGGGGACTGAGAATCCTAAAGTCCCGGCAATTCGCCTGCAAAACTAATTCCACCTGAATCTGGACAACAGCTGCAGTCTTTGTCACGGGCCATGCATGGAGAATTGCACCGGCGGATGGCTAAATCATTAATCTAACAGGACAATAAAGATTGATTCCCTGTTCGGGGGAGCTCATCTTATCTCTTGTCTCCCACAGGAACGCAGCATCTTTTGTGGGGTTGACTAACAGTCATTTGTCACTTGTGGCCAGTACTAGATTAGCTATTCACAGGACAAAGCCACGCTGCGTGACTGTGTCTCCAGGACACTAACTTGCTTCACAATGGATCCGGTGGTGTAGGATGTCGCTATGCTCTTGCTTAATTTGTGGATTTAAAATGATATATATTGAGCTGGCTGCCTGGAATGGGTATCAGTGTTGTTTTTGGCAGAGGCGGCGTTTACACCAAAGAATAAAACCCATGTTGCAACAGAGATTTGATTGTATCTGAGAGTTAGACTGTAATATATACATATTCTGACCCTGGCTTTGTTCTTTCCGACGCTGCCTTTCATGTAGAACCTCAAGCCAGACCCCGGAGATGAGTAGGATGGACCATTACCTTGACAGATGGAAGTGACCCCAAAACAATAAACTGCAAGCCATCGTTATGAGGCTCCGAGATTGCCCTCTGTAGAAATGATTAAGAATCTCATTTATGTCACCTTAAAAGGAGGAGTATGTTTTCTTTAAAACAGTATGGAGAATATAGTCCACAAGGAAAACAGACTAGCAAATGTATATAATGTATATAATCCACTAATAAACGCCATTAACCTTGATTTAATTATCCCACCCCCACCGAATATTTTTGGTAGCTTTAATATGTACTAACTGTTGCTGCTTTGTCTTGTTCAATTTGAGTTGGAATGCAAAGAGCTTCAGTTCTCTGCATTGAAACCTATAACCTTGAAGTTCAAACTGGTCCCTACCAGGCTATTGCATAATAAAGATCTCAGATATCTGGGTTCGGTATTGACATTTGTTAAACTTAGAACTATGCCTGCTAATGTGTTAAGGGTACTATGAAGGTCTTTTGTAGAGCCTTATACAGTGAGGAACATAAGTATTTGAACACCCGAAGCACACAGCCAGGATAACCAAGGAGTGGCTCCGTAAGAAGCATATCAAGGTTCTGGAGTGGCCTAGCCAGTCTC